>PVJD01001403.1:0-269841 GCA_004026545.1 Mormoops blainvillei | reverse complement strand
TTGTGTAATATCATCTTAATTGCCATAGGCCTCAAAGCACAGAGCCCTCTAAGCCATTTATTCCCAGTGTAACTCAAGAAAGTCTCTGAAGTTGGCCAGATTACTACAAATTTATGTCACCCATTTCTCAGTCTCTCTCATGCATTCACTCCTTCCTCATTCATTCATCCATTCAAACACCTACTATGGAATTCTTGTTTTTTTCCCAGCCCCCAGCTCCACATAAGAGAACTTCTATCCTGTGCAAATATGACCCAATCTCAGCAAGGCTACAGAGCCCCTCATCTCTAATAAGATTTTCCTCATTTGTGCAGTCAGAAAAACTCACTTCATTAGTTTACCCTGACATTTATAATAAAATACAGTGCCTTTTTATTGACTTAATCTTTGTTGTTTTTTAAATGTAAGTAGCACCCAAAGCTAAGAAAAACCCAAGAGCACATTCTCATATGATTAATGAATGAACCTAATATTTATTATACATCTATGACCCCTAAGTAATAAACCTGTATCATTAAATTAGAGAAAAAAAAGATCACACGGAAAAAGTACTTTTCATATTTGTCTTTTAATTATCTCTATCAGGGTGCTGCATAATAAGGAAAACACATTTCTGATAGCTGCATAGCATTTTTAGTTCAGCGAATCAGGGCTTGTAAGTGGACAAAAGGACTGTCTGGATGTGATGCCCAGTGCTACTCGCACTTCTTACAACTCAGCGTGACATCTCAAAGACATGAGAAGAAGCTCTGAGCAAGCATAGAGGCTTCTGCTTGTGATTTGTACAACCATTGCCAGTTATCAGAAGGGGTTGTTTTAGTTGGGGAGGCTATTGGAATGCCTAGGGGATTCTTCTGATTCTTTATTGATTTCATTTGATCAGGAGATACGCTGCTCTGTGAACCACTGCTTTCATTCTTACAAGGAAGTACAATTATTTAGGAAGAAAATAAATGTACTCTTTGAAAGAAAGATCATGAGAAGGACACCCCTTACTTGAACTAATAACAATCCATTAGAAATCTAATAAAAGTTGGCATTTTTTTTATAGTACATGAGCTAAGATGAAATGTAGAAAGACAGGCACCTCTTTGTCATTGCTGTATATGATGTGCTCCATTTTCCCACTCAAGCCTGGGAAGCCACTAACCAAATGGCCCCTATGTCATTCCTCTTTTTGCCTCTGGAAAATTAGGTCTGTTAATACTTTAGGATATTTGTCCAAATGATAGTTCTTAACTGATTTAGGTAAGAAAAGGCACATATAATTTTAAAATATTTGGTTTCCATATGTGATATATCTAAGCATGGTCATAACTGAATGAGCAGAAGAATGAACATTTATCCTCCAGTGAGGAAAGAAACATCTTCCCCATTAGCAAAAAAAGTATCTTCCCAGAAAAAGTCCAGCCATTATTAATATAACGAGAACAGTTTGCATGATATCAATGTAACCTGGCAGCCAAGGAGAGTGGACTGGAATGCGCATGTGTGAACAGTGACAACTTCACTGTGCTACTCAGTGGGGGCGGTAGACGCCATTGAGTGAGCATGCGTACTGTGTGACCGGCGCATTTAAAATAACTGAGTGAGTGGAGCAACAAATCTGCATCAGATTTTGCATTAAGCTTGAACATTCCTCTGCAGAAACTATTCAGATGATTCAGAAGGACATAGTTCTTCTGATTGGCAGCTTCATCACAACAATGCACTGGATCATGCATCACGTCTTATGTAGAGTTTTTGGTGAAACATGAAATCACCTAGATGACTCTGTTCCCCTAGAGCCCAGGTTTTGCACCCTGTGACTTCTGGCTTTTCTCAAAACTACAATCATCTTTGAAAGGGAAGAGATTTCAGACCATCGATTAGATTCAGAAAAATACAACAGGGCAGCTGATGGTGGCTGGGAGAACTGTGTTAGGCCCCGAAGTGCCTCCTTTGAAGTGGACTGGGGCATCATTGTTCTATGTACAATGTTTCTTGTATCTTCTTCAGTAAATGTCTCTATTTTTCATAGTGCATGGCTGAATACTTTCTGGACAAATTTTTTAAATATATATATATATACACACACACACATATCTCTATATCTATCTCTATATCTAAATCTATATACATGGCACCTAACTGCATATCAAAGAGACTTATACAATCTTATCCTGTCTTTCAGTAACTTCCCATTTCAAGTTAAAATCATGTAAATGAAACAGGAACTTCAGCATGAAAGCAGTAAACCAATGTATGAATATGCAGTGCCTTATTTACATCAAATTCAAGTCAAAATTATTTAAAGATAGAGATTATGAAAAAGAGTCTATCTGGGATAGGACTGGGGAGGCTGGGTATACAATTTCAATTCTAGTCAGGAAGGGGAAGGTTTTATTTTATTTTTGACACTATTACAGATGTCCCTCATTGACCCCCTTTGTACCCCTCCACCCAGCACCCACCCCTCCCCCGCCTTTACCACATTGTTATCTGTGTCCATGGGCTATGCATACATGCATACATGTTATTTGGCTAATCTCTTCCAGTCCCCCCATTCCCTCCCATCTGAGATCTGTCAATCTGTTCCATGTGCCTCTGGTTCTGTTTTGTTTGTCAGTTTATTTTGTTCATTAGGTTCCACATATGAGTGAGATCATATGGTAGAGGAGGGAGAGTTTTAGACTCTTTCTAATCAATACACAATTTTTCCTCACTGTGTGCCTAACACAAGCAGCTAGATTGGAAATGACCACCTGAGAAAAAGAGTCATCATTGGTTTTTCTTAGAAACAAGGACATGACTAGAACTTAGTGAAAGCCCGAGCCCTGTGCTCTGTCACCCACAGAGGCCTGAGATTTGTCCTCAAGATACTTGCCTGGCCTGTCCTTACAGACTAGGGGCTGCAGGCCTCCCTCCTTTATTGCAGATTTGTATAGCACAGGTTACTCACCACTGGAGTCAGCTGGACAGCATGCTGCTGATAGGGGGCTGTAGGGGGTCAGTGTCTTAAACTGGATTTGGGCACAATAGTTTATTTTGGAGATGACCCTCAGAAGCAGAAGTGAAGGAGGGGATGCTGGAGAGATGGGAGGAGTAAAAGTGACTCCAAGGTGCATTATTGAGTTGGTTACTGTTCTGGACACCTGAGGCTCAGCCCCACCAAACAAAAAAAATGAGAGTCTGGTTAATTAATTTAGGACAGAAATGCCAAGAATATACAATGGGGAAATAACAATGTCTTCAGTAAATGGTGTTTGGAAACCTGGATACCCACATGTAAAAGAATGAAATTAGACCATCTATACATACACAAGAGTGAACTAAAAATGTATTAAAGACTTGAATATAAGACCTAAAACCATAAAATTTTTAGAAGGAAACATAGGAGGTAATATCCTTAACATTACTCTTGGCAATGATGTTTTGGATTTGACACTAGAAACAGAGACAGCAAAAGCAAAACTAAACAAGTATGGCTACGTAAAACAAAAAAGCGGAGGAAAGGAACCATTAAAAAAATGAACAGGCAGCCTCCTAATGGAAAAAAATATTTGCAAATATCTCATAAGCAGTTAATATTTAAAATGTGTAAAGATATATAACTCAATAATAAATAGAAAACAATTTTATTTTAAAATGGTCAGAGGAATTAAATAAATTTTTTTCCAAAGGAGACATACAAGTGGTCAACAGGTACATGAAAAGATGCTCAAATCACAAATCACCCAGGTAAAAAAATGGACATGAAAGCTGCAAGTTATCACCTCACATCTGTTGGGTTGGTTATTAACAAAAACAAGGGGTGATGAAGATGCAAAGAAAAAGGAACCCTTGTGCACTATTCATGGGAGTGAGAGGCTATAGAGGAGATATTTGAAACTGAGATCTTGAAAATGTGCTTGGAGATAACAAGGCTTGGGGTATGGCTTTGTGAATCGGTGCCTGAGGAGAGGTGGAATGAGAGATTATTTGCTCTACAAAATTTAAGGAACTGAAAGGCTAGAGTGTTGGATGGGCCACTTATAAAATTCTGAAGTCTCTAAGAATGCTGACAGCATTGAGAGTGAAGTGAATCAAGTGTTCGAGTCATCAAAGAATAAGGAGAGACTGGCATAATGCAACAGAGAGATTGGCAATCCGCAACCCTGACCTGGAAGGCTGAAGAGGGAATAAACAGCCTTCACTTGAAACCTGAGGCAAGCGAATTCCTATAGGGTTAGCCAGCCTTCTGTTACAGCAGCTATCAGAAAACTACCAGCCCTGGGCCAAGTCTGGCCCCTGACTATGTGAATAAAGTTTTATTGGAACTAGCCATGCTCACTTGTTTATATAGTTTCTGTGACTGCTTTTGTGCTAGCATGGCAAAGTTAAGTAGCTCAAACAGAGACTAGATGGCCCAACATGCCTAAAATATGTACTATTAGCCGTACACACAAAATATTTGCCGACTCCTGCTTTACAGCAAGAAGGGGAATGGAATATTCAAGCAAGAGGTTAAAGATACATTGGGAATTTGTTGATAATGGTCTATGAATTTCACAGGGACCTTTCAGAATTATTTGGGAAGGCAGAGAAGGGTGGATGATAAGGTCAGATAAGGGCATATTTTGGACAACCTGGCGAATGATGTTGATCTTGACATTTAGACTTCTAATGGTGACCGAGGCAGCCTGGGCAGTGAGAAGCTTAATGGGCTGGACTCTGTAGGCTGGGGGACTCCACGGGGGTGGAAGTGCTGAGGCAGCTGGAGGAGCTTACAACAACTGAAGACCTGGGAAGTTTGGTTTGCCTTTGGCTAACGCACAGGGACATCCAGCAGCGAACACCTCAGGGGACTAGTCTTGCCAGCATCTGGCCTTAGGCAGCTCCCTGAATACAGATACTGCCTGACTCCTGAAGGAGTTCCTGGAATATAAAGGAAGGGGAGGAAGAAGAAGAGAGAGAGAGGGAAAGGCAAACAGACAAGCTATATAAATATGAATTAAAGTGACTGCTCTGGGTTACATATATTAGTTCTAGAAAATCATACACCAAATAAAATATTAGCATACTTTTTGTATTAAAAAGGTTCTTTATGACCTTAGACAATCGAAGTTAGAAATCTTATCATCAGTGCTGAGTCCTCTTCCAGGTCCTAAGAACCTGGAAGTTCAGTGACAGCAAGTTACACTGTGTGTTCTATTCTCCTTCAATTTATTCTCCTTCTAATCAACAACCTACAGCTCTAAACAGAGATTAAGGTATTTCTTTTAAATTTACCTAGACTTTTAACTTGTGTCGAAATTCTAGCAAAGTAAAATAAGTAACATATGGCCACTGGCTAGCCCTGGTGGGACTGCTTTCCCACAGTTAACAACTTATACCTGTCTCAGCCACCAGCACCCATTCCCACCTTCCAGCAGAATAAAGAAGGGGGAGGCATTTCATCTCCCATTTTGGCTCTACTCTGCTAAGATCCATGCTCCACTGCTTCAAATCCTCCTCTTTTCTGGTTTCTCATGAGGATGCAAAATTTTGTTATACCCCCAGAGAAGCTTAACCCAAATTCCTGGTAGGTAATTGTCAATTCTAGAACACTCCACCAGTTGATGACTGCATTTTAATACACCTCCTGTTCATAAGAGTAGGACAGCCCCCCTCCCCTTTCTTTTAGTCTAAGAGCTGCCTACCGGGTTTGCATACTGCTAAATATTTCTCAGCTTTGCAGCCTTTAGAAAACGTTTTTCCTTATAAACTTTCTTAGACCAAATAGCTACCACTAACAGGAAAAATAAAAACAAGATTCTCAAAAGATTTAAAAGCAATTCTGAGCCAAGTTGATCTCATTTTATCATAGAATCTCTGACATTCCACAGGGAGGAAACCTAATTTAAGGGTGGAGAGTGAAGGAACTCTGATAACCAAAAGTTCTGAAAGCCAGAAATGACATCTAAAAATAATATTCGTAAATGTACCCAGAGGCTATTGCATGATGGGCACACACAGCGGCAGGGCCCTAGGCATCTGCTTATGCCTCAGGCTGCTTATGTTGATTGGTCAAAAATAGCAACAGCAAGCTTCTACCTAACGCTTCTACCGTCATTCCCCATAGCTACAAATGAAGCTCCCAACCTAGGAATCAGGCCGGTTCACTCACAAAGAATGTCTTCCATCGTGAGCGAGTCTGCATTTCGCTGCAGTGCACAGTCCATTCTCTTTGGAGCCAATGAATTTCTGTTATCATTCTTCTGACTGCTGTCTCCTGTGTTATTATATTTACTGTTCTTTACTTCCTCATTTCTGTGTGCTTTCTCTGCTTTTCCTGCCTTCATTTCTACCTGTTTCTCTGGGCTCTGAAACTCCAGAGAAAGAAAATTTGATTCTAACATGAGTGTTCTTAAGAAGAGTTCACAAAAGGTCTAATACTCTAGGGAAAGGAAACAGTACGAAGTCACTTGGTGTGTCCTGGGACCTATGAGGAGTTTATCGTGGCTTCCCACAGAAGCAAAAGATATGTCAAAGCTTGGGTTTTGACTGGGTTGGACTGGGAACCTTTATCCTAGAGGCAGTGGTCAACCATAAAAGAGTCTATGCCAGTGACATAAGTTCTGTGTTTTGAATAATTAACCTTGATATTATGAAAGTCTATAGAAGTTATCTATGGCTGTATAACAAATTACCCCAAAATTTAAGGACAATAAAATGCACTACTTTACAGTTTCTGTGGGCGAGGAATCCAGCATGACTTAGCTAGGTACTTCTCTTCAAAGACTCCCTGAGACTGCAATCAAGGAGTCGGCCAGGGCGGCAGCACGCTCAGGGCTGACTAGGTGGGGATCCAGTTCCAAGGTAACTTAAGTGCTTGTTGGCAGGACTCAGTTCGTCACTGGCTATGGCTTGCAGGCCTATACCTTAGTTCCTTGACACTTTTCTTTGGGCTTCTCCACAAAGCAGCTCACAATATGGCAACTGGCAGCCTCAGAGTGAGCAAATGACAGAGCAAGAGAGGGTCAACAAGAGGAAAGCTAGCGTTTCTGTAACCTAATCTCATAGGGACATCCTATTGTTTTTGGTGTATTTTTATTTATTTGAAGGAGGTTATCAGGTCCAGCTCACACTCAAGAAGGAGAAATTACACAAGGACATGAATACCAAGAGAAGGAAATCACTGGAAGTCATCAAAAAAAGAAAAGTAGGGTTATCAGGAGATGGTGGATGGTATGTAGGAGCTAAGGAAGATTTCAAGGAGTGGGAAGTCACACATGCCTTGGAGATGTCAATGCTCTTCAGCCAAAGCTGAAAGTTGTAATTGGTAAAGAAAAAGTAGTCACTCATTTTGACTGAGAAAAGAGGTGCTTCCTGTTTTGTGGTGGTACAGGTAGTACAGGGAGTTCTGGAGTGGATCACTGGGAAGAGTGGAGATGCCACGAGGCAGCATGGGAGAGATGGCTTCCATGGAGAGAGGACGGGGTGGCAGGGAACACCAGAGGTGGCAGGGTTGAAGCTGCAGCCAGGGGCGTGATAGATTTCCCTTCCCCCCAGGAAAAGGGTAAACAAGTTGACTGGCAGCATCATATCGCCCTGGCAACCAAGTTAGCATGATGCATGTTGGCAGGTTTCCCGCCCCAGGTAGAGACTCAGCAGGAGGAGACTTTGCATGGAGTCTGCGCAAAGATGGTAAGGGTGATTGAGGGAGGGAAAAACCCTCCTACTCTCTTCTAGAACACGGCAGCAGGGAAAGGTGCAGACTTGCCACTCTGGCCTGGCAAAAAAACCAATTGGCTAGGGAAGCTGGATGCTTCCAGAGTGCATGGAATTTTGGACACAGATTTTTAAATGGAGGGAGAGCAGAGATTTGGTCCTTCCCCTTCCTCTTTCTTGCCTGGTCACCAGGGTGGTTCACACTGAGGCCAACTCCCATGCACCAGGCCACTCCCCTGGGATGAGCGCCCCAGCAGCACCCTGTGGAACACTGCAGCTCTGCGCAAGGATGGTCCCAGAGCACACCCCTTCTTTTCCTCTGAGATCAACTTACAGACACAGAGGCCAGAGCCATTGTCAGCCCCAGCAGGAGCTGGGGCAGCCTTGGGCCCTGAACCTCAGGACGGAGCCCCTGCACAATCAGCTGCAGCAGTTGGAAGCAGCCCTGGGCCCGCAGAGTGGGAAGCAGCTGTGGTATGGCAATGGTAGTGCTGGCCCCACAAGTGTGCACTCCAGGGAGAGAGCCTAAAGCCAGAGAGCCTTCTGCTAAGCAGCCTTGTGCTCTGAAGGATGGATAAGAATGGGAGGAGATCTCTGAGCTTGGTTTTGGGTTTCAGTCTTTTTGAGAACAAATGGGTTTTGTCTGGGTTTTGCAGAAGAAAGGAGCCTGGAGCTGGGGAGTTCCCCACTCCCCTAAATTGTACAACATTTTAATAAAGCCCTTTTTCCTTCCCCAGCAACCTTTGTTTTATGCCTGTGCTTGATGGCAGGCAGCCGGACCCCACTTTTGTTTGGTAACACAGGGACCATGCTTTTGTCTATTCTTAGATAAAATTAGGAAGTGGCCTTACTTTGGCTCATTTACCACACTTCTAAGGGGATCCTTGGCTGCGGTTGTTGTTCTCTGAAGCTGTTTATGTCTAATAGAAGAATAACATGACCCAGCCATGAGTGCCAGGCCAGCTTCATTCAGAATATAAGGGCCTGCTCATTTTTCTTTCTCAGTGGCAAGTCAAAAGAGGTATTGATAGTATAATTAAGACAAGTAGTGGCTAAGAACATGACTCTGGAGACCGACTGCCTGGATTCCAGTCCTGACTTCATTGCTAACTAGCTATGTGACCTGGGCCCACTGGGTAATGTCCCTGTGTGTTAGCTTTCTCAACTTAGAGTGAAAAATATAAGAGTATCTATCTCATTGGCTTGTTCTGAGGATTCATGAGTTAATATACATATAAAGCATTTAAAACAAAACTGGCAGATAAGAACTATATAAAGGCTGATTATTATTATCATCTATGATCCTTGAAGGAGCAATTTTGTTGGAGTGGTAGAAAACAGAAGCTAGGCTGCAACGATAAATAGAAGTTGATGAAGTAAGGTCAGCATGTGTGCAGTAGCCTTTCAAGAGGGATCCTGGCCGAAAAAAAATCTAGCAATCATTCAGAAAGGGGAAGGAAATTGGTTTATCCAAGGTAGGTATAGAGCAGTCCCTCTCTCAGAGTGTTAGGAACGCAAAATCTCAAGCCCTCCAGTTGATTCTTTTTTTTAAAGTCTCATTGAAATACAATGGATGTACAGTAAATTGTATCTATTTAAAATGTACAATTTGGTAAGTTCTGACACAAGCACACACCATAAAACTATCACCACAATCAACATATTCATCAGCCCTTGGTAATCCCTCCCTCCTGTCTCCCCACCCCCACTATCCCCAAGTGAATCTGATATTAATGCATGAGAACCACTGGGGTCTTGAAACAATGTCATTAGGAGGGCCTAATATCATGGCTCAAAAAATAGTAACAAAAAGGAAACGCTAACAGTGAAGAAAGGAAGGAAACGGAAGATAAGCAGCAAGATCAGTGTCTGGAAAAGGCAGCCTGATGTTTACAGAACAGGTTAGGGAGGACTGTCAGATTCAAGGCCACGAGCAGAGTGTGGACTCGGTTCTTTCACTAGGGGACAGACTGGTGCAGGGAGCAGTGAAGAAGACATGGTGGTTTTTAAAGGTCACCGCTCACACACTTTTGCTGGGAAAATCTTTCAACTTCAGGTCTCTGATTATGGTACATTCCTGTTCAAAAAACTATAATGGATTCAATTTTCTATAAGATGCAGCAACAATAAAAAGAGGAACAAGCAGCAGCAAAACCTCAGCCTCTGTGTGTGTGGTCTGGTCCCAACTGTCCTTCCAACACGCTTTTTCCATTACAATTATTTATGATCCTGTCTGTTGGTTTTCTTCCTGTTCTGCCTAGTTGCTCCTTTCTTTATTCCCTTCAGAGAGTGCATCCTCCTCCTCCTCACATGTCTACCACTGGTTCATTTAAACACTGACATTTCCCAAAGCCTTCTCTGATGGCACACCTGGGAATAATCTCTCTTTGCTCTGAATGTTTATATCCCATGTGATGTCATTCTCGTTGAAAGTGGCAAATTCTTCAAGGAAAGGATTGTGAGCTTCTCATCTTTACATCCTAGCAACTGTCATACTGCCTTGAAAGCACTCACCGAATGTTTGCTGATGTATGCATTTTTATCACTGTGTTTCTCAACCTTGGTACTTCTGACATTTTAGTCCAGATAATTCTTTGGTAGGGGCTGTCCTGTGAATTTTCAGATGTTTAGCCACATCCCTGACCTCTGCCCAATAGATGCTAGAAGTACCACTATCTGACAGAGACAACCAAAAATGTTTTCAGAGATTGCCAAATATCCCGTGGTGGGTAGAGGAGATAACCTTGGTTGAGACACTTGAGCAGTAACTTCCTAGGTTTTCCTATAAAACATAAATTAAGAAAAGGATAGTGGCAATGATCTAATTCAGGTTAAGGAAAGAAGGGAAATATTTAACACCTGGAATACTTCCTAAGTCCTAGGAAACTTCGTGGACTTTTGTAAGTGGCTTCCTCCTTCTTTTTTCTCCCCCCTGCCCCTTCCCTGCTACTTAGGACTTTATTCTAATAAACTGTCCTTTGATTCCTGATAACAGCAAAGGAAAATATGTCATACACCAGAGTAGCAAAGTGTTGAGAATGAAATGGCTTCAAGTAGTTTGGTATCTCGAAACGAGGGGCCCATTGGGTTCCTCAAACGGAACTGTGCAGGTACCTCTTACTTTATGTTCTCATAATGCCTGCTGTATGATCTATGACCATCTGTTCTCAGCAACTGAAGATGGTAAATCGCTTTCCCACATTTGTTATGAAATAACACGTTTACCATCTTAACTTCACGTGGACAAGTTCCCAAAGTGATAAGGTCAGGAAACAGTGATTCCTGCTGTGCCTAGAGCTTTACAATCTCAAATAGTTCTCCCTTCATCTCATAATCCAGTCTTAGTTTTAACATTTTCTTCCTTATTATAATATGATATATGGGGTTCATTTTGCAAGTCTAATTCAATGAACAATTTGCTCAGTGGGCTATTAAAATAGAAGACTGGTCTATCGCCCTGAGCCTCTGTCTGATTGCTCTAAGTCCTCAGCCTCCCTCCCATCCGTACCCCCCGCTGCCCCCACCGCTTTTGCCCTCCACTGCTAAAGGCGGGTTGCTTTCTCTCTTCTTCACAGCCTCTTCTTCCCACTTGTATCCTTTCTTCTTTATTCTCAATCTCCTTCATGCTGACATTTTCCTTTGATCCTTTTATGTTTTATAGACCATTTGTCTCTGTTCTCGTACGGAGCTTCTCTCTGTGTCATGTGCTTCAATTTCAAATCACCAGGAACATAAGCTATATATCACTGTTTCCCTCTTTAAGTCACAAAAGCAAAAAAGAAAAAAGAAAAAAAAGAAAGGAAACTATCTTTCTGCCTGAGTGAAGCCTTATTCATGCAGTTAGTCAGTGGGTCTGTTGCTCAACACCAGCTGGAGCAAACGCTGGCCATGATCATCTTAATGAGGGAATTTCTGATGCAAATGAAAAGCATATGCTTGTGAAAAATAGCCTGAAAGAACCTGATAAGTTACCCATCAGTAGGAAAATCAAACTTAATAATGATATTCTCATTATTTTGATATCATAACAATATTTAGCTTCCCCAGAACACTAGAATGTGTCCTTGACACAATAATTTTGGATTTATGCATTAATTTTGAGGTTCCTTACACAAATGAAAAATATATTTGGTCATATCTTTTGGCCACTAACAAACAATGAGAGATTTAACTCCATCAAGTCAAAATGGTACTTCAGCAACATTGCCTCTAGAAAGTCGGCTCCAAGGTGAAAGACCCTGCTATTCTATGCAAGTCACGGTGTCTATATCCATCTGTTTCTTTCTCTCATTGTTATGAGGAGCATCTATAACATAGATGGGATAAACAGAAATGGACATATAACCGGAAATGTGGATTTGAGTCTACATATAATAACAGCTTAACGAATGTTGCAAACCAGTGCAGGCTACAGTAATCTACTACTTATTCTTAGAAAAGCATCAAGCTCTCTCCCAGAGGTCCTCTGTTCTCTTTTTGAACCCTTTTATCGACTTGTCACCTTCCCTGATTACTTATGCAGCCTGCAGAACCTGGAAGGAAAGATATTCCAGGCTCTTGCTCCCAACTACCAGAAAAAGTATTTAAAAAAGAAAAAACAGCTTATTTATCTCTTCCAACCTCAGGGAAAGCTGAGAGATTGACAGACAAGCAGGTTTAGAAAGGCAAATATGCTTTGCCTCAGACTGAAAGGTGATAGCAACTGCTGCAATTACGGAACTAAAGACCAGAGCTGATCAGGAACTAGAGGTAAAATATGGAGATATTAATTCCTCCTGAGTGGGTGCTCACAATGTGACCTCAGTATTTCATTTGTTATGGACTCCCCAAATAATAAACACACCCAAATTTATATTGGAGTCCAAAATTTGATTTCCAAAGACAAATATAATTTTAAATGTCTTTCAATAAAAATGAATATATTCTTCCTCATGATTTTATTAATCAAGACATTTAAAAAACTAGGCTGATCTTTAAAAATATATGATTCCAGCCCTGGCTGGTATGGGTCCATGGGTTGAGTGCCAGCCTGTGAACCAAAAGGTCATTGATTCGATTCCCACTCAGGGCACATGCCAGGTTCCTGGTTGGGTACATGTGATGGCAACTGATCGATATATCTCTGACACTGATGTATCCCTATCTGTCTCCCTCCCTTCCCCTCTCTTTAAATAAATTAAAAAAAAAGATTTATTTTATTTATATTTTTAGATGGGGGGGAGGGAGGGAGAAAGAGAGGGAAAGAAACATCAATGTGTGGTTGCCTTTCACGTGCCCCCTACTGGAGACCTGGCCTGTAACCCAGGCATGTGCCCTGACTGGGTGTCCAACAGGCTTCCCTTGGGTTCGCAGGCTGGCACTCAATCCATTGAGCTGCACCAGCGAGGGCAAATAAATAAAATCTTTTTAAAAATTTCAAAAAATATATGATTTCATAATTTAATATAAAGGGGTTATAAATCTATAACAGATACCTCATCTTTATTTTTGAAACTGACATTTCCCTTCATGAAGAAAAGTAAGATAATGGCAATACTATTTTAGCCTTTCTCACTATTGAACTCAATTAATTCATAAAGATACATGTCGTTAACAAAGATCAGCAGTCATAAAGTATGTATTACAGGGATTTGATTTTGATATGATTTCAATCTTCTTAAATTTATTGAGACTTGTTTTGTGTCCTAACATGTGGTCTATTTTAGGAAATGTTCCCTGTGCACTGACAAGTGTGTTTATTCTGCTGCTTTGAGGGGAAATGCTCTGAAGATATCAATTAAATCCATTTGATCTAGTATGTCCTTTAAGGCGGCTGTCTTCTTGTTGATTTTCTGCCTGGAAGATCTATCCAGTGAAGTCATTGGGGTGTTAAAATCTCTGACTATGACTGTACTTCTGTCCGTCTCTCCCTTTATGTCCATCAAGATTTGCTTCACATACTTAGGTGCTCCTATGTTGGGTGCGTAAATGTTTACTAGGGTTATATCCTCTTGTCGGATTGTTCCTTTTATCATTATGCAGTGTCCTTCTCTGTCTCTTAATATAGCCTTGGTTTTAAAGTCTATTTTTTTGCATATAAGTACTGCTACACCAGCTTTTTTTTCCTTTCCATTTGCATGAAATATCTTTTTCCATTACTTTACTTTTAGTCCGTGTGTTCCTTTTGATCTGGTATGTGTGTCTTGGAAGCAGCATACATATGGGTCTTGTTTTCTTATTCATTCAGCTACCCAATATCTTTTTGTTGGAGCATTTAAACCATTTACATTTAAGGTTATTATTGATAGGTGTATATGTAGTGCCATTTTATTATTAGACTATTTTCCTTTCTTTTTCTTTCTATTTTTTTCTTCTTCTTAAAGCAAGCCCTTTAACATTTGTTGCAGTACTAATTTAGTGTTAACAAACTCCATCAGCTTTCTCTTGTCTGGGAAGCTCCTTATTTCTCCTTTGATTTTAAATGATAGCCTTGCTGGGTAAAGTAGCCTTGGTTTTAGGTCCTTGTTTTTTTTATCGCCTTGAATATTTCATGCCACTCACTTCTGGCCTGAAATGCTTTTGTTGAGAAATCAGATGACAGTCTAATTGGTGCTCCCTTATGGGTAACTACCTGCTTTTCTCTTACAGCTTTTAGGATTCTCTCCTTGTTGTTAAGCCTTGACCTTTTAATTATGATGTGTCTCAGTGTAGGTCTCTTAGGGTCCACTTCTTGGGGACTCTCTGGGCTTCTTTGGCTTGTGTGTCTTTTTCCTTCACCAGATTAAGGAAGTTTTTGGTCATTATTTCTTCAAATAGATTCTCAGTCCCTTGCACACTCTCTTCTCCTTCTGGTGTTCCCATGATGTGGATGTTGTTACCCTTCATGTTGTCCAAGAAGTTTCTTTAGCTCTTCTCATTTTTTAAAAATTCTTTTTTCTTTCTGATGCTCTGCTTGGATGGTTTTTTCTGCCTTGTCTTCCAAATCACTGATTCAGTTCTCTGCTTCATCTAACCTATGGTTTATTCCTTCCAGTATATTATTTATTTCAGATAATTGCATTCTTTATTTCTGACTTGTCCTTTTTTATGATTTCTATGTCTTTTTTCATGCAGTTGAGTATCCTCATAATCATTACTCTAAACTCTCTACCTGATACATTGCTTGCCTCTATTTCATCTAGTTCTTCTTATGGGAAATTTTCTTATTCTTTCATTTGGGGTCCGTTGCTTTGTCTTCCCATTTTGGCTGCTTCTCTGTATTTGTTTCTAAGTATTAGGTAGATCTGCAAAGACTCTGGTGTGGGTCTTTGTCAAATGCTGCTTGTGACTGGCCCTGGTCAATCTCTTTGGAGCTATCAGCAATCCACAGCTTGTGACTCCCTATACTGGGCCTGCTTGTGTGCAGGAAGAACCAGGGTACACACCAAAGTTGGCTTTTAGCAGCACCAGGTCTGGGGGAGGGTCAGCTAAAATCTCATAGCTCTCCAATATCTGCCTTAATTGTTGAACTAATCTATAGTATAGCTTCAAGCTGCACTCAGCAGACCTACTTAAGCTCCACAGGGTGTGGCAGAGTAAATCCTTTGGGCAGGGTTATTGCTTCCCCTTAGGCTGATACCACTTGGAGGGGATTGCTCTGCCTGAGAAAGAAGGTTGCTGCAGTATGGGGGATGACTCAGCACAGGGATCCTGGCAGCTCTTCCTTTAGCTCATTCCCAAGGGCGATCAACTCCAGATTCTCCCCAAGCATCTCTAGTTCACTCTTCCCTCCCTCTGCCAGAGACAAGGGTGAATGGCTGCAAACGAAATTTTGTGTGTTGGCCCTTTAAGAGGCTCTCTGCATTTCCAGCCATCTCTCCCTGGTAGACAGAAACCCTGCTGCTTTTCACAGCTGGATGTTATCTGGGTTCTCTTCTGGCTGTGGTGCTATAGGCTGGAGAGTGCAGCATGGGATTTAGACTCCACACTTCTCAAGGGGTCCCCCAGCCACTGAAATATCTCTCCAGCACTTCAGCCCTCTTGTGCCTCCTCCGCACTCCCTACTGGTCACATTGAGGTGATCTGGCTTCTTCCATCTGTCCATGGTTATAAGGCTTGTCTCCAGCCAGTGTTCAGTTAGTTATTCAGGATGATTTCTCTACAATCTACAATTTAGTTGCAATTCCAGGTTGGTCCCGGGAGGAGATTAGTGTAGCTTCCACTTATTCCTCTGCCATCTTCAGTTTCACAAGGGTTTTTATTTTGATATGTCAAGAGGTATTGTTTTGCAATATTTTAAAATTTATTATAAAATTTTGGAGGTTTTTGTTTTTAATATTAACTCTTTACCTGATGTAGTATTTTCTTTTTCTCTTGTCACAACTTTTCTTTCTCATTTTTATTCTCCGAATCACATTTATTTTCTGAGACTGCATCTCTATGAGTGTTACATAGTTCTAGTTTCTACATTTTCCCCCATTTTCAGTCATAATGGACACTTGAATTGTAACCTTATGGAAAGTAAGTTTCACAAGTCCATAAACCAGTTACTCTTCATGATATTCTGAAGTAACACAGATAAGGAAGAGAAAGGTGATAATCACAATAGCCAAGTTTGAGCTCTTCTAGACTTTAAAGTGCTTGGAGGCACCAGAAGAAGCCCTCAATACAGAATATCACTGACATGATTTTATATGTGCTATACTGTTGCTCAGAGTTATGGCTTGATCCTGTAACAATAGAGCCCTATGTTTATGGAGAAAGCAGATACGAGGATTCAAAACCACTGAGCCGGAGTGTAGGAAAATTGTATCAGGAGCTTGAATATACCAAAGTATAAACTTTGATATGTTGCTATAATGTCAATAGAATTCCTGAATGGTGGGGAAAGTATTGTACTAATTATAATGTTGGGGAAAAATCTGATAGTGGAGTAAGCAAAAAGGGCTTATGGAATGTTATTACATTCCATATAGATTCATAAAGGTTCACAAAGATTCTTGAATATATGCAGTTATGAATAAATAACTTACCAGCATTGCTCTTGAGAGGACCCCAGAGCAATACTGAGTTATTATTTATTTAGAAATACCCACAGGAACTGAGTAAAATATAAAAGCTAAGAGGATAGTGAAGATTCTGCACCATGGGAAAGAGATGGTATTAAATTATCCTTTCTCCTTATGTGTTATAGTGTCTTGTGATTCTACCTGGTATATAAAAAGCTGATCCCTCATTGCATCACAAAAAATAGGGTGTGATTAAAGAAGTATTTAAGGCAATTAATGAATTCAAAACACTAAATTATTGACTAGAATAGGCTTTCAATATTTTGGGGGTATTTTATGAGGAAACAGGGGTAAAAAGAAGGCTAACTGATATCTGTTAAATACTTACATACTTACCTTAATATTTACAACCACTTAAATGGTCCTAGGGGAAAACAGAAAGTAAAACATTCATTCAATAAAATCTATGGAAATTTGATAAGAAAGTTGAGACTCTTTCCTTCCCCCAGCTCCTGATAGAAAGGTTTTCTTCCCCGGAAGAACAGGACCTCAGTATTTCTCATCCTAACCCCCGTGGCTGAAGAGTGGAGGCTCTCTTCCTCTTAATAGCTCTGACTCATGGGATGGAGGCTCTCCTTCCACACAGCTCGCTGGGAACACTGCGGCCATGGAAACCCTTGCCCCGCCTCGTGGTTGTGTGCTTGGAGAAATAAGCCAAGAGAAACTCCGGCTGCTGCCCTTCCCACACCTCACAGCCTACCAAGCGTTCAGCTCCAGGAGCACCAGTATCAGAGAGAAGTTCACCTTCGTCCCGATTTCCAGCGCCAGAAACTTGGTTTTGAAATTTCGCCTGGGGGAAGAAGCAGTTGTAAAACCCATACCTCTCAATCCCTTGCCAAATGTATTGCCTTCAATCACAAAAACAGCGTGGATAAATTTAAACCTAAACAGCTCTCAAGAACATCAGAGATTAAGATCAAAGGCAAGTAAGAGGAGGTTCAAAATACTAGTTAAATTATTATGCCTCAGAACATTGTTGAAAATACTAGAGCAATAAATCATCAATTACTAGAATACAACAACTGAGTGTGGTCAAAGAAAGGGAGACCTACAAAAACCCAGTGTTATTTCATAAATTAAGATGTGTGTGATAAACCCTAGAGAAACCATCAAAATAACTAAAAAATATAGTGATAAAATCATTAAAAAATGAAAGTGCTACTCTAGAAAATAGTGGTTTATTATGAAAGGAAGCCGTACAAATGAGACAGATGAAGAGACATAAGACATAAAAAAACAAAAAGAAAAATGTCAGACATAAGTCCAACTAAGAGTATATCAATAATAACATTAAATGTGAATGGATTAAAGAATCCAATCAAATGCAGATACTGTCAGACATGATTTTTAAAAACAAGATCAATCTATATACTGCCTACAAGAGATAAACTTCAGACTCAAAGATACAAACAAAACTAAAAGAATGGAAAAGATATATCATGTAAACTGCAATCACAAGAAAGATGGAGCGGCTATACTGATAGAAAACAAAATGAACTTTAAAATAAAAAAGTATTGCTGGAGAGAGATGTAGAGATTTTTTAATGACTATATACACACACATACACACACATGTTATAAATGCACATGTGTATGTGTGTGTATATATGTATATCAGGAGGATACATAATCATACATACTCACACCTGCAAGGTCTGCCCAGTAAAAGTCCAGCTATTGTTGATATGACGAGAACCATTGGCGCAACATTGATGTAACCTAGCAGCCAAGGAGAGTGGACTGGATGTGCATGTGTGAACAATGACAGCTTCACTGTACTAGTCAGTGGGGGCGGTAGACACCATTGAGTGAGCATGTGTATTGTGTGATGTCGCATTCAAAATGACTGAGCAAGTAGAGCAACAGTTCTGCATCAAATTTTGCGTTAATCTTGAAGAAGTCTGCAGCTATGGGCAACTGGTGAAAAGCACCTTCATCACAGCAATGCAAGCACTCACACATCACACCTCATGCAGAGTGTTTTGGTGAAACATCAGATCACGCTGGTGACTCAGCCCAGCTACAGCCCAGATTTGGTACCCTGTGATTTCTAGCTTTTCCCAAAACTAAAATCACCTTTGAAAGGGAAGAGATTTCATACCATTGATGAGATTCAGGAAAATATGATGGGGCAGTTGATGGTGATTGGGAAAACTGTGTGAGGTCCTAAGGTGCCTACTTTGAAGGAGAATGAGGCATCGTTGTCCTGTGTACAATGTTTTCTTGTATCTTTTGTCTTCTTCAATAAATGTCCCTGTTTTTCATATTACATGGCTGGATAGCTTATGGACAGACTTCACTCATATATCTTAAACAAAGACCCAAAATACATGAAGCAAAAATTGACATAATTGAAGGGAGAAATAGAAATACAACAACAATGGCTGGAGACATTAATATCTCACTTTCAATAATGGATAGAATAGCTAGTCAAAAGATCAATAAGTAAATAGAAGATGCGAACAATACTAACGATACTTAATGGACATTTATAGAAAACTCCACCCAATATACATTCTTCTCAGGTACACATGGGACATTCTCCAAGATAAACTATATGTTAGGCCATAAAACAGACCTAGCAAATTTTAAAGGATAAAAAAAATACAAAGTACATTTTGTAACCACAATAAAATAAAATTAAAAAGCAATTGCAGAAAAAAATTGGTAAACTTATAAATATGTGGAAATTAAACAGTATACTCCTAAATAATCAATAGGTCAAAGAAAAAAAATCACAAGAAAAAACAGAAAACACTTTGAGATGAATGAAAGTGAAGACAAAAGCTAAAGCAGAGCTTAGAGGGAAATTTATAGTTATAAATGCACATATTAAAAAAGTATCTCAAATCAATAACCTTAACTTTCACCTTAAGACACTGGAAAAAAGAGAATAAAACCTAAAGCAAGCAAGAAATACTAAAGATTAAAACAAATTAACAAAATAGAGAATAGAGAAATAATAGAGAAAATTAGTGAAACCAAAAGCTGGTTCTTTGAAAAGGTCCACATAATTGACAAAACTTTAGGTAGGTAAACTAAGGGAAAAAGAAAAAAGACCCAAATTACTAGAATCAGAAATAAAACAGAGGAAATTATTATTCACTTTACAGAATTTTTTAGAGAATTATAAGCAACCCTACGAACAGTTGTACACCAATAACTTAGATAAACTAAGAGAAATGGACAATATTCTTGAAAAATACTAACTACTAAAACTGCCAAAAAAAAAAAAAAGATAATCTGAATGAATCTACAGGAATGAAGGGATTAAATTGTTAATCAAAAACAACCCACAATCAAAACCTCAGGCCCAGATAGTCCAACTACTGAATCCAGAAAAACATTTAAAGAATGAATACCAATTATCCACAAACTCTTCCAAAAAGTAGAAGAGGAAAACTTTCCAACTCATTTTATGAGGTCAGTATTACCCTGAAACCAAAACCAGACAAAGAAATCACAAGAAAAGAAAACTAAAGGTCAATATACCTTATGAATATGGACACAAATACTCTCAACAAAACACTAGCAAACTGAATACAGCAGCATATAAAAAGAATTATACACCATGACCAAGTGGGACTTAACTTAAGAATGTGAGGTTGGTTCAACATTTGAAAATTAATTGGCATGATACATCATTTCAATAGAATTTTTAAAAGCACATGATCATCTCAAGAGATGCAGAAAAAAACATTTGACAAAATCTAACATCCTTTCATGGTAAAAAAGAATAAATACCTGATAAACTGGAAATAACAGAGAGCTCTCTCAACATAATAAAGACCACATATAAAAGATCCACAGCTAACATCATACTTAATGGCGAAAGACTGGATATTTTCCGCCCATGTTAGGAATAAGACCAGGATGTCTACTCTCACCGCTTCTATTCAACATTGTGCATGCGTCTCTTACTGGGGCAATTAGGCAAGAACAAGAAATAAAAACATTTAGATTTGAAAGGCAGAAATACAACTATCTATATTTGCATTTGACATGATCTTGTATATATAAAATCCTAAGGAATCTGTTAAAAATAAACTACTAAACTGGTCTTCAGGTTTCAGGATATGAAATCTATTATAAACATCAATTGTATTTCTATATACTTGAAGTAAACTATCTGAAAATTAAATTAAGAAAACAATTCCATTTAAAATAACATCACAAAAATAAAATTAACAAAAGACATACAAAGGTTATATGCTGAAAACTACAAAATGTCGTTGGAAGAAATTAAAGATAAATAATTGGAAAAACATCCTGTGTTTATGGACTGGAAGACTTAATGTCGTTAAGATGATAATATTCTTCAAACTGATCTGAAGAGCCTTACCCTGGCTGGTGTGGCTCAATGGCTTGAATGTGGGCCTGCAATCCAAAGTGTCATTGGCTTGATTCCCAGTCAGGGCACATGCCTGGGTTGTGGGCTAGGTCCCCAGTAGGGGGTGCGTGAGAGGCAGCCACACATTGATGTTTCTCACCCTCTATTTTTCTTTCCCTTCCCCTCTCTCTAAAAATAAATAAATAAAATCTTTTTAAAAAACCTGATCTAAAGATCCAATACAATTCCAATCAGAATCCCGATTTACACCTTTGTAGAAATTGACACATTGGTTCTAAAATTCTTTTGGAATTACAAGGGACCCAGAATAGCAAAACAATCTTGAAAAAAATAAAAAAAGACAAAGTAGGACTCATACTTCACAATTTCAAAACTTACGACAAAGCAACATTAACTGAGCCAGTGTGGTAACTAACACAAGAGTACACATGCAGATTAATGGAGTAGAAGAAAGTGTCCAGAAAGAAACTCGCACATCTATTGTCAGTTGATTTTCAACAAGGATGACAAGATCATCCAATGAACAAAGCATAGTCTTTTCAACAATGGTGCTAGAAAAACCAGGCAATCATATGGAAAAGAATAAAGTTGGACCTTTGCATTATGCCATATATGAAAATTAAATCAAAGTAGATAAAAGCCCCAAGTATAACATCTAAAAATAAAAAAAACTCTTAGAAGAAAATATAGGGAGACATCTACATGACCTGGATTTCACAAAGCATTCTTAACAGATGACACCAAAATCATGAGCTGGGCTTTATCAAAATTAAAACTTTTTGTGCTTCAAAGGTCATTATTAAGAAAGCAAAAAGACAACCAACAGAGTAAAAGAAAATAGTTATAAAGTATATATCTGATAAAAGACAAAGAACCCTTAAAATTCAATAATAATAAGACAAATAACCAATTTTTTTAAATGGACAAAGTATCTGAATAGACATTTCTTAAGGGAATGCTCAACATTATTAATCATCAGGGAAATGCAAGTTGAGAGTACAAAATGAGATATCACATTATACCCAGTAGCATGGCTAAAATCAAAAAGTCAGATCACAATTGATGGCAAAGATGTAGAGAAATTGGAACTCTTGAACATTGTCAATGAGAATGTGAAATAGTGCAGCCTCTTTGGAAAACATTCTGACAGTTATTTCACCTGTTAAATGTACAGTTACCATCCTACCACTTCTAGGTACACACCCAAGAGAAATAAAACCGTGTTCCCACAAAAGCTTTTCCATGAATGTTTATAGTGGTATTATTCCTCATAGCCAAAAGGCCAAAACAACCAAATGTCAGTCAGCACTTGAATGGATATATGGAGAATGGATAAACAAATGTGCTATATCCTGATAATGGAATATTATTCGTCCAGAAAGATTAAAGTACTTACATATGCTATAACATGGATGGATCTGGATAAAATTATGCAAAGTGAAGAATACACAGACACAAACAACCACATAGTATGTGATTCTACTTATATGAAATGTCCAGAACAGGAAAATCTACAGAGACACAAAGTAGACTGTGGTTTGTTTAGAATTGGGGATTAGTGAAAGGGAAACAGGGAGGTGATAACTAAAGGATACGGGGTTTCTTTTTGAGGTGTTGGAAATGTTCTAAAACTGATTGTTCTGACGGTGCACATATCTGTAAGATACTAGAAATCACTGAATCTTACACTTTAATGAGTGAATTGAATGGTATATGAATTATATTCCAATAAAGTTGCTTTTTAAATAAAATTATATCATGAGCTTAACACAGAACTAAACATTTTATATAACAATATCTCATTTCTATGTTCCCATTTTGCAGGTGAAGAAACTGAGGCTTAACAGTTTTAAGTAGCTATTCCAAGGTTGTGCTGTGAGGAAGTGGCAGACTTAACACTAGAGCAGAACAACTTACTCCCAAATCACTGTTAGATATAATATTTGTTGGATTTGATTAGGTAGTAAACTAATTGCTTTTCCATGTATCGTACCATTTAATTCTTGAAACACCTGCTGAGATGTAGATATTACTTATCTCACTTTAGAAATAAAGAAACCAATATTCACCAACATGATGTAAACTGGCAAAATTTAAAAGCCATTCTTTTTACTGAAAGTCCCATGCTTACTCCACCTCACCAGAGCTAAAGGTCACCTGCCTCCACAAAGGTCAGCAGAGAGTAATTGGCACATACCCAGACACTTTGAGTGTAATGCTCATATTAAATGGAGACTTTTAACTACATGCAAAAGGAAAGAAGGTTCAAGTCTAGAAAATACTTTTGCAGTTGAAACAATGTTACCAATGCATTACTTCAATTTATTTATGATTTTTGGTCTTAGCTTAGCCCATGTAAATGCAAGGACCACCCTTTTATAAGCCAAATTTTTCAATGCATTAATTTGATTTGAGGGTAATGTGTTTTGAGCCTGCATTCTATCACCACTTATTTATTTAGCTGAATTGCAGATCAACTTAAAAAGTCCATTAACAGTGAAATAACCTTTTTTGGAAGGGCAATTGTACCAAATGTGTCAGTACTTTTATAGAAAATAAAATGCTTATTAAGAAAATTTGCCTTCAGAGATTTCTGAAATTCTGGCAATGCACATCTGTTGGCAGGATCCACCCAGTCAGCTCCCTTGAAGCTTTCTAGAGTTTTCCTAAGAACAGCTCAAAGATCAATAAGCAGCTCCTAAGACTGGGAGAGGAAAAGGGGGTGATGGGTCGAAGGAAGGTAACACGCAGGGGCCCTCACTGTCTTATTACGCTCGTTCTTCCTTCCTAATCCTGAGAAATAACAAAAAGGCAGACGGAGCCTCACCACCCTGGAAGAGAACAGAGCCTGTGTCTAAGAGCAGAGAAAGTGCAAATTCCACTTGGGTCTTCCTAAAGTAGGTCTTGGGCAAGTCTTGTTATCGTCCCAGGTTCGTTAGTGCTCAAGGTATAAAGCATTGGTTTCTGTTTAAATATCATATCTTTCCATAGAAGGATATAAGAACTACACTGAAGGGCCACCAGTGAGGCAAATCTTTTTTTGACGCCATGGGTGGCCTGCAAGAGCAGATTTCATGGGAGCAGCTTTCCTTGTATGCAAAATATTTTTCTTACATCATTGCCTCAGCAAGGTACCTATCCTTAAGATTCTTGGAATGCCGAGTGTAATGTAATCTTCTGAGAAGAGAGAAGAGAAAACCTCAGGAGAGCTGATTAAATACCTGTACAAGTATTGCCTGAGAGATTTAGGGTCATTTGGCATTTTCCCAGGAAAGTCAGTCCTTCAACTGCTGGCTTGTCAGATTTGCAACTTTAGACTCTCCCTCAGTTCAACTTAGGCAAGGATAAAAAATCTTCAAGACCCTGAAAGCATTCAGAAAAAAGAAGTCACCGCCAATTAAATGAACCAAAACCCAAATGCCTGGGTTACCTGCTCTTCTGCTCTTCTCAGTGCATTGGTAACAGAAGCAATCAGCGAAGGGACAATGCTACTTGCAGCGCAAATGCCTGCTTCGTTAGAGCCCACACAGACTGCCCTTTACTAGACACCTTTTGTTGGCTTCAGCTTCAGCCACAATTTTGAATAACTTTGAGAGAAAGGATGTGCTAGGAAGCATTTCAGATATCCATTACTCTGAGACAAGACAGGAACCATTGTTGCTGGGCAAGGAATGCCTGCAAACTCTAATAGTGAAAGAGAAACCTGCTTGGCTCATTTCCTCTCTCTCTTCCAGCTCTGTTTTCTGCAAATGTTTTAACATAGCTTATCTAGACAGCAGCTGACATAGGCCACTGATTCACTTTGGGTTGAAAAAATGATCTCTTGAGGATAACAGTCTTAGTGTGTGATTGTAGAATTGTAACTGACTCTTTTTATAATACAAAAAAATCAACAGAAACAAATGTATATGTGAACATTGTCAGTAATAAACTTCTGAGATAGTTGGGGGAAATGGATTTGTTATTTCACCTATTCATGCATTCATTGGTTGATTACCGTGTGTGCCCTGACTGGGGATGGAACCCCACTACCTTGGCATAGGGATGATGTTCTAACCAACTGAACTACCCAGCCAGGGCAGTTTCTTTTTTAATTTTAAGTTGGATAAACACGACTTGATGATAGGGTGATATAACTTCCAACTAATGACTATTGTCCTCCCAACTTTATCTAGCTTTGGCTTTCCTCTAAATAGGAACCTTACTGTGGCCACAAATCTAAAAATATATATATATTTTGTTTTTATTAATTTGTCCAAATACTTATTGAGTCTCTATATGTTCCAATCACTCTTCTAAGCACCTGGGAAAAGGTAATAAAGCTATTACTTTTATTTCTGTCTGCCCAATTCCTGGGTCTTACTGTTTTGTTTGGGAAGCAAAGAGAAAGTCATTATGTATTGACATACTTAAAATCTCTACAATTAATATATTCTTATTTTAGCTCAATGTGGAATACATGTCGAATTCTCAATATGCTCTAAACAAAAGTCAGTCCTTCCCAACCATTTTCCTTCACAAATGTTGACAAATGCAAGAAATATGGAAATTTCAAAAGGAAGACTAAAGGATAACAAAAAAAAAGCATAAGCTAAAATTAGGACAGAGTCAGATATTATAATGCTTAGAGGTTAGCACTAACAGGAATCAAAATAAAATGGATAAGATTAGCCATCTGCAAAATCGTCACAGGAAATAAGTCACCCAAAAGATGATTCATGAACATATTGCTAGCAATTTGAGGGTGCTTTCTAAGTCGCACCAGGGGTCTAGCATGCTTCTCTAAAAAGGAAGTCATCAATTTAAAATGTAACTGGTAGAAGATTAGCAGTAATTTAAGAAATTGCAAACTGGCATAAGGAAATGATAGAGGTTTTAAGTGACAGATAAAGAATATAGAAAATGAATAATATAGTAGAATTTGTCAATGTGCCCTCACAACTTCTAGGGAAGGAAACGCGATGCTCCGAAAGAGTACTGGGGGTTATCTCAGACAGAAATGACAGAAATAGTCCTAGAACTAACAGAAACTATTCATCTTGTTCGGCAGCTGGATAGCCCCTAATTATAACTGGATCTATCTATTCTTATTCTATGTTTACTAATCACCTGCTAATCCAACTGATGACCAAACACTAACTCCCACCTCAGTGGCCCAGTAATCTTGTGCAAGTGACCAGTAATAATGACATCATTAGATGTAATTCTCAAGGTAAATAAATGAATTACACGCTCATTTCCAAACCACTCTTAGTGACTTGGATCAAGGTAACTGATCCTCTAAAAGTATGCTTATCTTAGATTACTAAAAAAATTAATGTGTAACCTGTAACATACAGGTTCAATTATATCAAAATGTGAAGCATTAAAGACTAGATTGTCTCAGTCATTCCTTTTTAAATTCCCTCAACTTCCTTCATTTTCCACTCACTGAGCCTCAAAAATCTTAAAATGTTTTTAAACTCTTAATCTACATCATATTTTAATAATAAATATACCCAATGGATTTTTCCTTCTTTTACCTTTTTCCATCTCAGTCTAGGCCTTGAGGACATCATAATTATGTGGTGGCAAAATTTTTACCAATTGACGTGATTATACATGCCTATCCTAATCCCACCTGTCATTCATTTGTTCCTTAAGGGTCCCCTTCTAGATCAGAGTTAGAGAGGAGACACCCATGGTCACTATGGGACTCACTAAAGAACCAGGAAAAAACCAAAAGGCAGCAAAGACATAAAATGCTTGATTCTTAAGTTCAAAACTCTTCGGTCTTGAGATAATACTGAAAGATTCAGCCTCATGTATATAACTCTCCTACACAGACTAAAAGAAAAAAAATAAGACACAGACGACCAAACAAACAAATAAAATTCAAGCTGAAAAAGAAGGAAATGAGATTAGGGGTTGGCAGAGAAGAAGAAATAGGTTAAACATGAGTGTAATGAATCCTGAGATAGGATATAATAAACCCTCTTAGTTAAGTTTGAGGATCTAATGGATAGATAGTTGGTCTGGAAGAGCAGGACTGAGAGACAGAAGACAGCATACCTGGGAGAGAAATCCCTTTTTCCTGCCCCACTGTCTTGCTATCATTGAGAAGAAGTTGCAAGGTCAAACTGGTGGTGAGACTCACATGTGGATAACAGCTGGAGACAATTCAGCTAGTACCTGATATGCCAGAGTGATGTGGATAGAGTCTGAACGCTCTCTCATGGTTCTCCGATTCTGGAGACTAGAGTTAACTAAGAGAGGACTCTGCAAGGGGTTTTACAGTCAGAAGGAGGGAATTTCTCATAAGGAGGACTCTGTGTGGACAAACTGAGCTCCCAATGACCATCCACCCTTTCTCTGAGATGACAGATGAGTTGAGTGACATTGGGAATAGACTCCAACATAGTGAAGAGAAGGTTAAAATGAGTATCTCTCATATCCACCTTCTCATTCCTTCTATCCCCTCCTGAAATGATGGAGGTTCAGTTATAAAACACAGAATTGGACCGACTTTACCTGGGAGTGACTAAAATAAATTTTCTTCAACAAGTAAAATAGAGACTTAGCACTAGAAATTGAAGTGCATTGTAGAAAATAAGAACAGTTATGGGTTTTGTTAATGTTGTTACACACTTGACTAGGACCTTTAAATTTTATACCTGCTACTCTTATCTTACTAAAATATGCATTTTAATAAGCCTCCTGCATCTATCTTACATACTGCTGCCAAATTAATCTTCCTAAATACCTACTTTAACAGTGCATTCGATGGCTTCCTGTTGCTTTCAGGATGAAGTCCAAACTCTTCATCCCTGAAGCATTGTGCAAGGCCCTATACCATCTGCTCCCCAGCTACTTTTTAACATTTGCCTTCTGCCATTTTCCATAGGAATCCTTTGTTTCTAGAGAGCCATCCTTCTGACTTCCAGCTTCTATGCCTTTGTTCATCAACTTCTCTAGTTACCTTCACCGTATCTGAAGTGTTCTCCCTGTTTCTTTTCATTCTCTTATATCAGTCTCAACTTATATTGCCATGTGCTTAACAAATTGTTTTTTAAAGTCCATGCTTACAGTTTTTAAAATATATCCATCCATTTTTATTTCACTATGTCATAAGAAAAACAGTGATGAGTTGACATGGGAAATGAGAAGAACGGCAGATTACCCATCAGATGGGGCTATCACGGAAGGCCTCATAGAAAGTGTGCACATGTGGAGAAGACCCTGGAAGAGGACTTTGCAAGAGATAAAACTATGAGCAAGATTACTCACATGTTCGGGGAGTGCTAAATGGTTGAATCAAGCATAAATTGAGTTCATTTTCGTAACTCCTAAATTATTTGTTGTCTCTACCACCTTCTTTTGTATGTAACTGATATCTGTATCTACACTACATCATCTCTCTGTATATACTACTTTACATTAGTTATCAATCTATCTATTGGAATGGTTCATGTGCATGACTTGTCTTCAAGTAGAAAAACATTACCTGGGTGTGAGGGGCATGTCTTAAAGAGCACAGATAATTTTTTACTGAAGAGCACCAATTTTATTAACGGTAATATATGGAAAGTTAAAAAAATAAATTGAAGATCTGAGCACTGACTCCTCTCTGAAGCTAATGGCATTTATTTAGTGTTTCCAGGAAATGAAATATACAAGGTGATGTGACAGATATACAGATGCTTAGAGTTAATGGTGATTAAAGAACCTGGATATTATAAAAGCAACTAGAGAGAAGAGAGTAGACACGAAAGAGAGGGCAAGATAATCCAACATAAGGATAACTGGTGTTTCTGATACAAAGAACCAAAACAAATAAGATAGTTCAAGCATATACAAAAAAAAATGCTCAAATTTAGAACTACTTGCTCCATTGATCAGTGGAGCCGTTGATCCCAATGTTACTGCTGAAAGAGCCAGTTCTTGTAGGTAGGAAGTTGAACTTTTAACATTATACATTGGAGAACTGAATTTTTTTTCATAGAAAAAATAGTGTTTAAATTCAGTTAAAATTTTAAAGATTAGTTAAAATATTTTTTTTAGTTAAATGGGCTTTTGTGAGCTGGTTTAGATGCAGAGTCAATATTTTAATGTTGTTTCACATGGAAATGAATTCTGGATGACACAGCCCTAACTTAAACATGAACTTCTAGAACATACATCAGTTTTTAATTTGGAAACTATCGGTATTTTTTTTGCAATAGTTTCAGAGCCTAGCAGAAAAACTATACTAAGAACAGAAGTCTAGTAAATACCTGTTGGAAAAAAAAGTAAGTGTATGCAGTTACTTAAATCTGAATTCACTAGGTAAGAAGAGTAATAGTTTGTGTGCTGGATGGAAAACGCTCCCAGTCTTCAAGCAATAATTTTGAGGAATCACAAGCACAAAATAGTTATTACACACTAAAAATGATAATAACTCCTATCACTGCAGGGCAGAGATGGTGGTTCAGCATGTAATTATGTCCTCTTGGAGCTGTAAATGGAACAAAGCTTTGACATGGATCAGCAAAGTGAAAGAAAAGCTTCAAAGGACCTTGAAAGTAAAATGGACCTGTGATTGTGCAACTTTCTGGAAAATGGTATTTATAACAATCTTCACTCTTAAACCACATTTGATTCTTCCATTCATTTATTCATTTTTATTCATTTTATTCATCTATTTGTTATTTATTTATTTATTTATTCAGCTAACATATTAGTTTTCTACCTCTATGTTAACCAATACAACAGATTTAACAGTTTAATACAATAAAGATGTATTATTTTACAGTTACATAGGTCAGAGGTACAGGTGAAAATCAGTGTATCGGCCAGCTTGCCTCCTGTCTAGAAGCTCAGAAGCATCCACTTGTAAGCCCATTTGGGTTGCTGGCAGAATCTAGCTCCTTAGAGATAATCAGATGAGGTCCTCATTTCCTGTTTGGCTGCCAGCTGGGGGCTTCCCTTAGCTCTTAAATGCCTCTCTCTGGTCCTTGCATGTGAGCTTCTACATGTAAGAACCAACAACAGGGCATTAATACATTTTATACTTGGAATCTGACTTCCAATTATCAATTCAGGACAAGGCCCACGCTTTCTTAAGGTTCATAACTTTCATTGTATCTGCAAAGTCCTTTTTGCCATGTAATATAACACATTTATGGGATCCAGGTTTCTTGGCAAGAACCTCTTTAGTGGGCCACTCTGTGTACTACAGCCAACTATAATTATTGTTATTACAGATTTTAATTTTCATTAAATCTGTACTCAGTAAATAGAAAGGAAAAAAAAAAAGCTGGCCATTAACCCTGCCAAGAAGTGATCTCCTAGTCAAACGTGTCATGAAAAACCTCATGTTTTAGCCTTAAAAAAACCATTTCCAATGTTAACTATACTAGGGGTTCTCTACTGGTTACTTTACAAATAATCAAATTGCATTTTTAAAAATTATGGAATCATGAACAGCATACAGAAACTGAACACAAATGAACAGCAAGGATACAGCCTGTGTAACTAACTTATTGCTAAGTGTTATACCACACGGGGAAGCAAGAATTCTCAAACACTGCTGCCGACAGGTACATTTCTGGATGGTGATATGGCAACATATAGAAAAAGTCTTAAAATGTGCATATTCTTTGATACACAAATTGCCTTTCTAGGAATTTCTTTTAAAGATATAACAATGGATATGCATAAAGCTTTCACTGCAAATATATTTAATACAGCATGACATATGGTAAGAAAGGATTAATGCAATCTGAATATACAAGAAAGTGGTTAAATAAACTATACTTCTTTCATACCATGAAATCATATTTTATGATAAAGTTTCCAGATAGGCTTGAAGATCTACCTGCTAAAAGATCAGTGTCCCCAAGTCAGAGCCAAACCTGGGAAAGCCGGAAAGGGCTCAGATTTTTCCACACCAAATAGCAGGAACAGAAGAAACGTCTCTATAGTGATTCCAGGCCACGTCCCAGCATGGAGCAGGGAGCTTCATTTCCCCTGTCCCTGGTTGCAACATAATTGTGTAGAAACACCTTAGCTATAAGAATTTTCCATAACTTCAGAACAACACAAGCAACCTGCCCAAAATTCCCGAGAGAGAGCCAGACCTGGAGAGACCAAGTGGTCAAGACTCATACATGGACTAGTGACTGAGAATTTGGCATGTAGGAGTGCAAATTTCTGCAAGCTCCCTGGAACTTTTAGATGCAACCCTAGGACAGGAAAAATCATGAACTGACTGAGATTAGTTTCTACTACCAGTACACTGAGAATTAGAAATAAAAGTTTTGGTAAATTATGGAAAATAAAATTACATTTTTTGCATATCAGAGATTTCTATACATCACATGAACAGAGAAAAGATTGACAGTAGATACTCCATAATAGTAATAATAGCTATATCTCTAGTTGTTAATCATTGAGTGATCTTAGTTTTATTCTTTGAGATTTTCTTTAATATCCATTTGTTAAAATAATGGAGTATGTGTCTTTTTAAAAAAGATTTTATTTATTTACTTATTCATTCATAGGGGAAGAGAGGAAGAAAAAGAGGGAGAGAAACATCGATGTGTAAGGGAAACGTCAACTGGTTGTTTCTCACATGCCCCAAACTGGGGACCTGGCCTGCAAACTAGGCATGTGCCCAAACCGGGAATCGAACCACTGACCTTTTTGTTTGCAGGACAATGCTTAACCCACTGAGCCCCACCAGTCAGGATGGAGTAGTTATGTGTTTTAAACATGGAAGAAATATTCAAGTTACTTAATTTCTGTTACCAAGTCTAATTCAGATTCTAACTACCAGCTATGTCCAAAAGGTATTAATTCTACCTGAGTTACTCTTGAGCACCCTCTTGCATTTAATCAAGCTTCTGATTCTTATGCTGTGTGTGGGTTTGTGGGGAGAGAAGGGTCCCTTTTACTACCAGATGTTTGTTTATATCAACTCCTACAGGGTTGTCCATAATTACTCACCCCATGGTCCCTTTGGCATATGATTCTTCCTAGTATTTCCCTATAATCCTTTTTATTTCTGTAAGAATAGTAGTAATGCCCCCTATTTTTCATCCTAATTTTAGTAATTTGAGTCTTTTGTCAATTTTTTTGATTTTTCTATTTTGGCTTTGTTCATTTTCTCTAGTTCATTCATTTCTGCCCTCGTGTTTATTATTTTCTTCCATGGACTGATGTTGGGTTTAGTTTTCTCTTCTTTTTCTAGTTTTTTAAGGTAGAAGCTTAGCTTATTGATTTGAAATTTTTTTGTATTAGGTATAGGTGTTTATTGCTATAAATTTCTCTTTAAGCACTGTTTTGGCTGCATGCCATACATTTTGGTTGTTGTGATTTAATTTTTGTCATCTAAAAATATTTTCTAATTTGCTATGTCATTTCTCCTTTTACTCATTGTTTATTTGGAGAAACATATTGTTTAGTTTTCATATATTTAAATGTTTAAGATTTCCTTCTGTTATTCATTTTGGATATAATTCTACTATTATTAGAGAACATATTCTGTATGAGTTCAACATTTTAAAATTTCATGAGGCTTATTTTATGGCCTAACATATTATCTATCTTGGAGAACATGACATGTGCACTGGTGAAGAATATGTAGTTTGCTGTAGTTGAGTGGGATGCTTTATCATCAATGTCTTTTAGGTCTTTGTTCTCTTATTCCTCTACAACTGGCTACATTTTTTAAAAACAGCTTTCTTGAGGTATATTTGATGTAGAAAAGACTGTATATAATTTATGTATATAATTTGATGAGTTTGGACTTATGCATGTACCAATGAAACTATCACCACAATCATACCTTTTGTGTTAAACACTTTTTTTAGTGTACAATTTTTTTTCCATTTCTATTTCTTTTTTAGTTATTTTCACAGTGGTTGCTTAGGGGATTACAATTAGTATCCTATTTGAAAACAACCTACTCTGGTTTAATACTACCTCAATTTCAGTAGAATACAGAAACTTGCTCCAATATATCTACATTCCTTCTCTCCTCCTTTGTACTGTAATGTAACTGCCATATAGCTTACATCTTTATACATTATAAGTCTATCACCGTAGTTTTGTTTATACAATTTTCTTTTGAATCCGATAGAAGACTTACAAAAAGTACATTTATAATGTCTTTCACATTTATCCACGCAGTTACAGTTACTGATGCTCCATTTCTTTATGTAGATTCAAATAACTGTCCAGTGCCCTTTCATTTCAGCCTGAATGACTTCCTTTAATATTTTTTGAAGAGTAGGAATTTGTCTGCTAGCAACAAATTCTCAATTTTCTACTGTCTAAGAATGTCTTAATTTCTCCTTTATTTTTGATGGATATTTTTGAAGGATATAGAATTAATGATTTGTAGGCTTTTTCTTTCATCACTTAAACCTTATTTTATTTTATTATCATTATTAGATTTTTCTGATTAGAAGGCAGCTGTAATCTCATTGAGGATCCTTTGTATATCATGAGTCATTTTTCTTTTAGTGCTTTCAAGATTCTTTTATTTCAACAATTTGATTGTAATATGTTTATGTATAGGCCTTATTGAATTTATCTAGTTGGAGTTATTGAGTTTCATGGATGTGACAATTAATTTTTAAATCAAATTCAGGAAGTTTTCAGCCATTATGTCTTCAAATATTCTTTCTGCCCCTTTTTATCTTTCTTTTCCTTCTGGAATTCCCAATATGCATTTTTGCCCCAGTTCTTTCTATGTCACATCTTTTTGTGTCTCTGTTTATTTTTCTTTATTCTTTTTTCTTTCTGTTCCTCAGAGTGTACAGTCTCAATTGACCTATCTTGAAGTTTTCTTATTCTTTCTTTTGACAGTTTAAATTTGCTGTTGAGCCCCACTAGTAAACTTTTAACTTTGTTTATTGTTCTTTCCAATTCTAGCACTTCTATTTAGTTTTTAAAAATATTTCCTACCTCTTTATTGATGTTCTCTATATATTGACACAAAGTTGTCATACTTTTCTTTAATTCTTTAGATACTGTGTTCTTTACTTCTTTGAACAAATGTACTATATCTGATTTAAATTCTTTGTCTGGTGAAGCCAACATCTAGGACCTCTCAGGAACAGTTTTATTGACCATTTTATTTCCTGTGTGGTCAACCTTCCTGTTTTTTGGTATGTCTTGTAATTTTTAAAAAAAAACTGGACATGTTAGATAATATAATATCTCCGGAAATAAGATATACCCAAGGGTTTATTGCAATTCCTGGGTTGTTGTATGTTGTTGTTTTTTGTATTGTTTGTTTAGTGACTTTCTTGGACTGATTATGTAAAATCTTTATTCTCTGTAGGGTGCAGCCACCGCAGTTTCTGTTTGGTTAGTTTAGTGCTCAGCTAATGTTGGTCATACACTTTCTTAAGTAGCTTGAACTAATAAATCTTTCATGCTTTCATGAGAGACTCTATGTGTGTATTGGGGAGTAGCTTCGACACTCAAGCAGTTTAAAATTCCACCTTAGATTTCATCTTCTGCTTGTGCAGAGTGTCAAGGTCAACCAGAGATCAGAGATTAGAGTTCTCCCAGATCCTTTCTGGACATACATAGCCCCACCCATATGTGTGGCCTTCATGATCTGTAGGAACATAACAAACCTTGTCAAAGCCCCTTGTGAACATCTCATTTTCTTTTTAACTTTTTGGCTGCCTCTTGTTTCCCCCCAACTGATATCACAACATCAAGTAGAGGCAATGTTAAACAATTGCTGCTGCTTATTTTTGGAAAATGCTCTCTAAGTCCTGATTTGGGTCAAATGATGACAACAGCTTGTAGATGGGGCTTTTCTAGAGAGTTGAGACAAGTCAAATAATGACAAAGCTATGGGAATGAGATTTTATGAGGGACTTCTAACCCTGTCTGCTTCCTCTTGGGGTTGCAAGGTGGCTAGTTTTTAAGGTTACTGTGGAGTTTAGAGATGGATGAGAGTAGGTCAGTTTTAAAAACCACTGATTTTTCTGTTCTTAACATAGTTCTGCAGGTTTACTTTAAGAAAGAAACCTCAGATAATTGCAAGCCTTTGGTGAATTTCTAGCCTTCTGAAAAAGTTGATTTTGACAAGGTTTGCCTTTGTATGCATTACTTTAATGGAGGAGTGGATATGTGGAGGTCCTCTCTACCATTCCAGAAGTCCCCTCCCCACAGTCTCGTTGGATCCTGTGGTTCTTCCTTTTAAGGATACCTGAGGTTTGCTTTTTAAATCAGGTTTGGTAAGACATACAGGCATTAAAATGCTGGTCATAAAGGGAGAAGTTTATACTCGCAGTCCGCAGAAGCAGGAGGCACGGCATGCCATGCAGGGTCACGTGAGAAGAACCAGGACTGGTTAGGAGACAGAGAGAGTGAAGGAAGACATGCTCAAGAGCCTTTATTATGATTTCACTGGAAAGAACAAGCAATGCGGCATAAGCTGGTTTAGTTTGAATAATTTCAGGGATCTGGAGAGTAAGGGTTGCCCTAGTTGTCTGGTACCTAGCTCTGGGACCAGTAAGGAATAAGGCAAGAAAACAGTGGCCTAAAATGTAAAAACCTGATAAAAAAGGTGGCTGGGGTATGGGCTCTGGATTGTTGGTTTGTGTGTGAAACATGTGCTCCCAGGTAAGTGTTTACTATCTGTAGGAACTGATTCGCTCTGGGAAGGGCAGTCCCTACAGGGTCAACAATACCCCAAGATGTGTAAGTATTAAAATATAGAACAAAAATATATGGTTAATACCCTCTCTATAGTTTCCATATCACTACTGAGAAATACAAGTCTATGGTAATGTCATCCCTCCCAAGATGTATCACATAGCTTCTCTGGGATCCTATTGCCTTCTCAGGAGGGTCACCAGGGGATCAGAAGCAAGTCCTATTTTCTTCTTATGACCCCTGCGCTTATTTTTTCTCCTACTCTAGGGGATATCCCACCCGCCCATCTCTGGGGCACAAGCATTTTCCTCTAACCCAAACTTACCAGGTGAGTTGTCTCAAAATATTTGGTGTCTCAAATTATCCTGAATCATTAGCAATTTTTAAAACAATTTACCCTTTTTTAAGGACAGGAAAGTTTTACTCTGCTAGGACATGAGGGGAACATTTTCTGCTTCATTCTTCAGCTGTTGCAGAAAAAGAAGAAAAAATAGAACAGTTCAGTTTTTATATTTAAAATATGACCACTTATATCCTGCCATACATATATATGGCATTTATATATAATTTTGACATTAGATAAATCCAAAGATACATAGATATTTAAATATCGTTAGCCTTTCTTTAAGGCCTTCCTCGATTGCTACCATTTAGTTTCTAATCAATTCTGTCTTCTCTCAACTAATTTTAATTTCTTCTTCTTTTTGTTTAATAATGCTTGCTCATACCTCTTTTATATCACTTTTCTGAATTACTACTGTGTATATCTTTATATGTCATCCACTAGAATGTTCATTTTTATGTGAAAACCCAGTATTTGCACATATATGTAGTAGAAACTAAAAAGTAAGAATCAAATGGACATGACCACCTTCACGAAGTAATAAAATTCAATAATAAAGAAGTGGCCTCTCTGACTTTATCTTGTAGTTCTTTTGATGATTCCAAAATTTAAAAATGGTAAATGTCTGTCCCTCTGAAGAAATCATGTGAAAAAAAAAGAGCATTCAGTGGTAGAGCTGGTTATAAACACTCCTGGAAATGAGGCCTGGATCTTGTTATTTGTACTATGTAGAAGCTTCTGCAGAGCCACTTGGAAGAGGAGAGAAAAGAGATGATAAAAAACTGTAGCAGCAGACTAGAGAAAGACCAGAAGTATGAGTAAGTAGATACATGAAGTGGTGGCTTTGTGGTCTTCTGTTGCCCATGCCTGAAACAGGCCTCAAAAATGTGCTTGTCCTGAAGGAGACATCATTCTGTAGCTGAGAGCAAATACATGGTTCCAGGCTCAGCTCCTGGGAAGAAACAAAGATCTCCCTCTAGGATTGATCCTATAAGTCTGACTGAGCCTATCTCTGTAAAGAAGAATATGACTTGCAATTGCAAAAGATTACTTAACATGGAATTGTGTCTTATAGATGTGGAAGTCAAGTTTAATCTCTTTAATGATTAAACTAAATAAAAGTTTCTCTTTGGAAACATACCACACTTGGAAATTTTTCCTCATGCTGCAGTGGACTCCTACTTCACATACAAGTTCTACTGGTTTGCAGCTTTGATTGAGTGGGAAGGAACAGATTCTGAGTTAGGGTATAAATGTTGAATGAACAATGTAAAGCATAGCCGGAGTGGATTAAAAATTCTGTGCCGTTCTCTTTCAGCCTGGGTGTTTTAGTTTTGATTAAAAAGATCACAGAGATGGAATTACTTAGATCCCTTCCTAAGGTGCTTGCTGGCTTAAGAGAGCAAATTGATAAAACAAGAAGTATTAACTACACTCCATTTCTGATATGTGGCCCATATCCCTTTGGGTGAATGATAGGACCTGGCTTTGGTTACACAGATCACTGATTAGGTTTTTCAGTTGGGGACATATACAGTAGTCCTCCCCCTATTTGTGGTTTTGCTTGCCACAGTTTCAGTCAGCCATGGTTGACTGTGGTCTGAAAATATTAAATGGAAAATTTCAGAAATAAACTGAATGGAATTTTTCAGAAAATTTCAAAAATTAATAAACTTTAATTTGCATACTATTCTGATGAAACATTACACCATCTCCCTCTGTTTCACTCGAGACATGAATCATCGCTTTGTCCAATGTATCCACACTGTATACTCTACCCACCCCTTAATCACTTAGTATCCCTCTTGGTTATCAGATTTCTTGTTATGATATCAAAGTGCTTGTGTTCAGGCAACTCTTATTTTCCTTAATAATGATCTCAAAGCCATTCATATAAATTTCATTAATAGTACATTGTTATAATTATTCTTGTTTATTATTAGTTATTGTGATTAATATCTTGTGCTCAATTTATAAATTACGCTTTATTATAGATAAGTATGTACAGGATAAAACATAGCGTATGTAGCATTCATTACTATCCTTGGTTTCAGACATCCTCTGGGTGTCTTGGAACATATCTCCCATGAATAAGCTATAACTACTATAATAAAAGACAGAAATACAGAACATGATGTATCTAATTATGATCTTTCTTTACACATATAAGTCAATGAAATAATGGCATAAATATGTACACATTATCTTTAATTTCTTAGTATAAAAATGGGATAAAATATGGGAAATTAAAAAAAAATACTTATACCAAGGCAAAGTAAAGCTTGTAATCATTAAATTTTGACTGCCATTGTTAGTGGTGAAATGGCAGAATGTTTCCTCCACTCAGCATTCTCCGTACTTGAGTTCTGGCTAAGAAAGAATTTAGAGACACAACTCAAATATAAGCAAAAGTTTATTCAGAAAGTCTCAGAGGTAGAAGAAGTGAGCCATGGAAAAAGTGAGCGAGCTGGGCTGCATGGGCTCAGGAAAAAAGTTACAGAGGTAAAAGAAGGGCCCTTGGAGTTTAGAAGGAAAAAAAGCAAGGACATAAGCACCTGGGGAAAGGAGAGGGGCAAAGGCTCAGGCATGAGGGAGAGAAAGAGTGAGAGAAAGGAGAGGAGAGGAGACTTTGGGTGAGTCCTTTGTGTTGAGGGTGTTTAGTATAGGGGAGAATCTCAATAGAATATTCATCAGCTTTCCAGATGTGCCTTTTCAGGGTCATGGTCTCTACTCATGGGTCAGTGCCAGGGCAGGAAGTCATTAGTTACTGCAGGTGGTCTTGATATCAGTCATGGCACCACCCCAGTTGGCCTTCCTGCTTTTCTGGGCCAGTTGCTGAAACACTACTGAGGCCTAGATATTATCTCTAAGGCTTAATGCTTAAGGGGATGGTCACGTGAAGGCTTACATGCGGGTTGCATGAGGCTACTGTCCAGCCCCTTTGTTCCTCCTCTAAGGGGATCTACCACATGACTGCAACATACCAGGGAAGGAAAGGTCAGTGGAGGGTCTAAACCACATTACCAGAGATATGAAAGGTCATGGGGTCTAAACTGCATGACTAGCAATATACTAAGGGAGGAAAGTTTACCCTGAGGGTGAGGTCCTATCCTACAATTGTCTGTTGCTAGGCACCTGACATTCCACACCTGGCTTATCGTTCCTACTCTGCTCATGCCTGTCTAACTGCCTACTACACCATCAGTACAGTTAATATAAATTTATCTTTCTCATCTGGGCTAAGTAGAAAACAAATATTCCATTCTGAGTCTCTATGCTCAGAAACTTTTTCGTTCTTCTCACTTATTATGCATAGTATTTGAAGACTTTAGAGAAATAAGATATAAACATTTGTCACTTTGGTCTATTCTGCCTTCAAGTGACAAAGCCTGTATTATTTGTTAACTTTAATTACTGTGGAAAGGTCCTTATCTGTGCCTTGTAACTGGCTGATCCTGTCCCTCTAGTCATGGTGTTAGATGACACCAAATCACACTTGGAAAACACCACATGTTTTTTTTTCTAGGACCAGGGATTCATCTACCCAGTTAAGAAGGCAACAACACAAGGAGACCTCCTGCATGAAAATGATACTCTCCTTCTATTTGGGTTGCTTACTTGGAAGCCACATCAGTGTACCCTCATTCACTAGGGATGTACTTATCCATCGGGATTGCTTCGCTGAATTCTGAGTTCCCATATTTTACAATCACTCACGATGACTTATACAATTACTTTTTATCCCAAGGGAATTTTGCTTTTTCTTAATTTGAACCATATTTTTACTATCCAGCCTCAGAGATAAAATACTTATGAATATTCACTACTCTTTCATATTTACATTAATTTGTGAAATCCAGACATTTTTGCCTATGTTCTAAATGTCCCTATGCCCATGATATTAATTCCTTACCATTTAAAGGACCCTTTCATCTCAGTCTTGAGTTGGTCATTAGCAGTAAGTCATATTTTCAGAAGAGCCAAGTGAAAATGTAATGTGTTCCTTTAATTAATGTCATTCTTGCTTCTCTTGCTTCTTCCTGATATAAGCCTTCCATCTCGGTGATAGAATACAATGGTTTCGGTGAAGACTGGAGTTGGGTCAGAGAATTAGCTTGCTGGCCAAACAATGAAAAAAATAGATAATTGGGGAAATGGACATAAATGTTTAAGTTCATGTGCCCCTCATACCCTCCAAATGTAATCAAGTGTTTTTGTTAAGTAAGAAATAATTGCACTCTACTGTATAAGGATGAACTTTATTAATTTCAATTACTGGACATATTTAAAGCTTTAATTTATAAAACTAACACTGTGATGGGTATTCATAATGTTGTTTCTTTTAAAAGTCCTTTCTTAAGATCCATCCATGTTATCATAAATGGCTGAGTAGTGTTCCATTGTATATATATACTGCATCTCATGCTAAGCAAAATACATCAGACAGAAGAAGATAAGAACCATATGATTTCACTCATGTGGGATATAAAACAAAGAAAAACATGAACAAACAAAAACTCATAGACATAGACAACAGTATGCTGGTTACCAGAGGAAAAGAGACTGGAGGGTAGTAAAGGGTAATGGGGTCAAATATATGGTGATGGAAGATTTGACTTTGCTTGGTGTGTATACAGTGCAATACGCAGATGACATATCACAGAACTGTACACTTGAAATGTATGTAATCTTATTAACCAATCCATACCAATTAATTGAATTAAAAATAAAGTTTTAGAAATATATTAATAAAAATATTTCATATTATGAATGTGACATTTGTTAAATATAGAAATTTTTATTTTTCTAGGAAATGAACCTAGGAAAAAAGAAGAAATAAAAGTTTCTCATATTCCCACCACTTTTAAGATTGGGTGTTCTGGCATACCTATTTCTAGAATGCATGGTATTCACAGGTGAAATTTTGTGATACCCAACAAGGTATAATTTATAAATACAGGCAGATAAAATTCCTCATTAAGTAGTAATCTTCTATTATTTAAATTTTATCAAACACTTAAATTATACCTATAAAAAATCATCTCTTCGTATTTCGTCTCTACATCTCTCCCTAAGACCCTGAAGCCTAGTAAATTTTAGTTTTTTTAGGCATGGCTTATGTTTGGAATGACAACTATCCTGAGTATAAGGAGATATTCATGAAATAACACAGGTTGTCAATCAAATGCTTATGAGGGCCCTGCAACTGTGTTCTAAAATTTCCTGGGCAAAGATGGAGTAATACAAACTCTCAAAAACTGTTTCACCCTGGTCATAGATTTCCCGAAAGCCCCCCGGAGCTCAGAGCTGCTGTGGCATTACTCACTAGGAGAGCCATGGGAACTCAGGGGCTAATCTATGCCCTAACTGGGGACTTCTCTTCCCTCTGATCAAACAGTGCCAGTTTCTCTCTTCCCTCTAGCAAAATGTACATAAAGGGAAATTATGCCTGACTTATCTACTAGAATTTTTTAGAGTAAATAATAAAAAAGCTAAGGGGAAACTAATAGAACCAATTAATTTAAAACTTCAAAATAAAATCTGACAGTTTCAAAACAAAGGCAAATGAGCCATCTCAGTTTGGAGAGTCAGCCTGTGATATTCTTTCCCATCAAAGGAATTATGTTAGCATCAAAAATAGTTTAGAAATAAATAAGCAGGTACAGCTCTGCATGTTTCAGCACTGAAACTGATCTTATTTTAGATTTTACAAAGTTTTAAAAAGGGGGAGAATGTGCACTTGACATCAGGCATTCCTGAGAACTGACATGCTAAGACAAATGGAAACCACATGTAGATCTTTTGAAGCTGAAATATGTCATTAGAAGAGCTCCAGTGTGGGTAAAGAGAACAAATTATAGGAAAAGTTATAGCAATAATGATTTAATTGTGCTTATTGGATTACAGGTTCATCATGGAGTGTTATTGGCATCTTTGTGCTGTGCACCCTGCTAGAACCTTTCACACAAATTTTTTATATAATCCTTAAAACAAATGCTGTGAAAATACGTATCCTTGTTTTACATATGAAGATACTGATATTAGGAAGGTGTTAGTAACTTACCCAAAGTGCCGTAATTCATAAAAGGCAGGGCTAGAGCATCCCTGAGCAGTCTCTACAGGTTAGTTACTACTTGTAATTCAAGAAGACACATGGAAATTACAATAGACATCACACTGCAGGCTCTGGCACAAGCTCTTACTATACATTGTAAACACAATATTTTAGACATAATCAGAAAGATATTAGAAAATAAGTAGAGAAAAATGTTCTGTCCTAATATCATAATACATTTCTATTTGGAACAATATATGCGATCTTAATGTGTAACTTTTCAGAAAGGAGGTGTGTCAGAGATGGAGAAGTTGCTGTGATCAGCGATAAAGGAAAATATGTTTTTAGCAAGTGGCGTCTGTTCAATTCAGCGTATCCCTGATAATACGGTGCTTAACAGCATCATCACAACAACAAAACAAGTTCAAGTGTACTAATGTTGTAGTAGTTTGGCATATAAATGTTAACTTTGTGTTCTCCTTTCAAACATGAAAGGGGTATCTACTGTTTTTTGCCTCTTCTCCCCAACCAGTTCCTATTTCCAGCTATGCTTTGTTTTTGGGCATCTGCCCCTCCTATACTTGGAATTTGTTTACCTCATGAAAGGTTTGTCCATGCTCCAAGAATAAAACAACTTGAGCCAGCTTGACAGTGCTCTTTGATTGGTTCAGTTGGTCATGTGACTGAGGATGGTCAAATCAGAGTAAACCACATTGTCCGTGTATTAGTTTCCTGCGGTAACTGTAACAAATTACCACCAAGCTGGTGGCTTGAAACAACAGAACCATGTTCTCTTAGTGTCCTAGAAACCAGAGTCTTATATCTGTTTCACTGGGTCAAAATCAAGGTATCAACAGGGCTTTGCATCCTATGGAGGCTCTAGGAGATAATCTGTTTCTTACCTCTTCTGGGTCTGGTGACTGCCTGCAATCCTAGACTTGTGTCCATGTCACTGCCATTGATACTGGTAGATGCCTATCTCAACTGCTGGGAGCAGGCTGAGGGAAGGGAAAGGAGGGGCTGCAGTGGGTCCACGGGATTGAAGCGGGGAGCCGCTTACGCACTGAATTATGCTCCTCAGGGCACTGAAGGCATGATGTGAAGCCAGACAATACCTTTAAGAACCACCCAGGGCCATGGCAAGGACAGTAAGTTTTGCAGTACCTCCGCGAGACTGTGAGGCTTCGTTGAACCAAGCTAGTGCCTTGCGGGGACTCCACCCAGTGCAGAATGTCCTGCTCCTGGCTGCAGATCTCCTGTCCCTCCCGCTGAGGCCATCTTTGGTGTTGCCTGAGAGGCCATTCTTGGCACTGCCTGAGAGGCTAGGCAGGTTTTTCAGGGTCTTTTTACTCTGTTGGTGGGCTCTGAGTATGGGCAATTTACTGCATGTGGGAACTAGGGCGTGGCGGTGCACAGAAGTAATTGAGTACCACAGGAATCTCCTCTACCCCCATGCAAGATGGCGGCAGGGGAAAATTCTTCCACTGAGCATGTGCAAGGCTAGAAAGGCAATTGGATAGGAGGAAAAGCCCTCCTATACCCTTTTGGTACCAGATTAGGGGTAGGACTGGGGGAAGGTGGGCACATGCACCCTAGAGGTCATTAGAATGGTGGTAGGGGCAAGTGCTGGACCAAAGAGACTTGTCAATCAAGCCTGGGGAAAAGAAGGGTTTGGTAAGGAGGTGGACCACCTGGAGTGTGCAGAAGTTTGGGAAGTTAATTGGTCATTCAGAGGAAGCACCTGGTCCATCCCACATCTGAAATTAATATAAACCCAGGGAAATGTTGAAACTCTCTCTTGCCCATCATTCACTGCTCAGGACCTACATTCAGATATTCAGTCACATGGCACATGGCCTCCATGAAGTAGTCTCTTTCTCTCTCTTCCTGACCTGGTGTAGTATCTGCTGGGGCATTCACTGGCACCACTGTCAGGAGCACATGACCTTGAAGCCCGAGAAGCCACGTGGCCAATAGTGGTGCCAGCTCCATTGCATCCAGGCCTCTAGGAGGGAGCCTGAAGCTAGATGGCAACTGGGAACAAGCTAAGCTGCCTGGATGACGACTCAGCAGCTGCCTGGGGCTCCAAAGGAGGGTACTTCAAAATGGAGCAGGAATTCTGGGCACTGGCTTTCGTTCTGTTCCTTCTGGGAATGGCTGCATTTTGTGTGGGTTTTGTGGAAAAGATGATCTTGGAGATGGGGAGTCTCTCATTCTCCCAGATTGTTCAGAATTTGAATAAAAACCTCTTTCCTTTATCACTTGCCTCTGCCTCTGCCTCTAGTTTATCATTTGGTGGCAGCAGGCAGGTAGGTAACCCCACTTTGGTTTGGGAACACCTGTGGTCACATCACTTTCTCCTCCTTTCTCTGTGTGTGGAGTCACCCTCTGCCTTCTTATAAGGACACTGGGTCTGTTCATGTCCTCTGCTCATTTTTTAATTGGTCTGTTTGCTTGGTGTTGAGTTGCATGAGTTCTTTTTATATTTTGGATACTAACCCCTTGTCAGAGTTGGTGTTTGAAAAATGTTCTCCCATTTGATTGGTTGCCTTTTTGTGTTATTGGTGGTTTCTTTTGCTGTACAGAAGGTTTTTTGTTTGATATAGTCCTATTCATTTATTTTTGCCTTTTAGTTCCCTTGCTTTTGGGGTCAAACTCATAAAATCCTAAGACCAAGATCCGTAAGGTTAGTATGTATATTTTCTTCTATGTAATTTATTGTTTCAGGTTCATCTGATCCATTTTGAGTAAATTTTTGTGTATGGGGACAGAAATGGGCAGAGGACCTGAACAGACACTTCTCCCAAGAAGACATACAAATGGTCAACAGATATATGAAAAAATGCTCAACTTCGCTAGGCATTAGGGAAATGCAAATCAAAACTATAATGAAATACCACTTCACACCTGTTAGACTGGCTAATATAAACAAGACAAGTAATAACAAGTGCAGGAGAGGTTACAGAGATAAAGAAACCCTCATTCACTGCTGGTAGCAATGTAAACTGGTACAACTACTATGGAAAACAGTATGGAGGATCCTCAAAAAATTAAGAATAGAGTTACCATATACATAACTCAGGAGCCCGTCTTCTGGATATCTACCTAAAATTTTTGAAAACATTTATTTCAAATATACATGCACCCTTCTGTTCATTGCAGCATTATTCATGATAGCCAAAACATGGAAACAACCCAAATGTCCTTTAATAGATGATTGGATAAAGAAGATGTGGTACATAAATACAATGGATTACTACTCAGCCATAATAAAAGGTGAAATATTGCCATTTGTGACAACATGGATGGTTCTTGAGACTATCACAATAAGTGAAATAAATCAGACAGAAAAAGTTAAGAACCAAAGGATTTCACTCATATGTGGGATATAAAACTGAAAGCAACACATGAACAAACAAGAAAAACAAACAAAAACTCATAGACACAGACAACAGTATTATCAGAGAGAAGGGGAGGTAGTAAAGGATAAGGAGGGTCAAGAATATGGTGATGGAAGAAGACTGACGATGTATCATAGAATTGTACACCTGAAACTTATATAATCTTATTACATTTAATTTAAAAAAAAAAGGATATCATGATTGCATTTGAAGTTCACCTAGAAAATCCTGGATATTCCAGATTCTTATGTCCTCATGTCCAGGTTCTTAATGCAATCATATCTTCAAAGACATTTTTTTTCCTTGTAACATTTACTGGTTCTAGAGACTAGAATCTTATATCTTTGGGTGGCCATTATTCAGCCAACTACACCTGGGCAGAATTAAAGGGAGGAAACATTATCACTTTTTGTCTGGACTTGGGCTTTCAGTGTGTGAGCCTGCCTTTTACCTTGCCATCAAGAAGAGAATACCTGCTTGAGAATGGGACCAGCAGGACCCAGAGAGAGATGGGGTCCCGATGACATCTTTTCAGGATTCCGTCAGACCTAAAACTGGGCCACCTCTGGATTACAGATTATTTAAGCCAGTAAAATTCCTTTTTCTTATTTTTAAGCCAGATTCCTTTTTCTTTTTTGTCTAGAGAAAGACTAGGTATCTCTACTATTAGAGTATATCTTCCGGAAAAGAATCTCACATTAAGCCTGTTTCATAATCTTAGGAGGCTGGTAATTTTCTACTTAACCCCAATAATTTGGAATATTCGTGTATGCACTTTATGAATCTTACTCTGAGTCAAAGGTAAAATCAAGTTTTTCCTGAGAATTCCTGTTAGGTTTTTTTTTTCTTTTTTCCATTTTCCAGAGATATTTCTTATCCTCTTCTTTCATACTTTTTTCTTTTTTCATCACCTGACTACCACTCGATTTCTTTTTCTTTCTCACTTCAAAGATCTCCTAAATGAAATGTGCCAAAGCAATTGAAATGTGGTACCTCCGTGAATTGCTGTCAGACACTGTAACCTTTGGACCAGCTAGAATCTTGCAAGAGGATACAGTGCATATTGGTGGAAGTTTAGAAAAAAATCACAAGAAATCTCATATTGGTGAAGTTCTTCCTATGAAGAGAAGTTTTTTAAAAAAGTTAACTTGTAAAATGGACACTGTATTTATTGTCAAAGTTTTTGATATAAAATATTCTGAGCATATAAAGTAAAATATATGTTGCAGATATAGAGGCTTGAGGTAATGTGAAACAATGTACCTTTCAAGATTTATCAAGAAGGTTTTTTTTTAAGTTTCTTATGGTATTTCTTATAGATGCCTGGGCCCCACCCCACACCTACCAAGAGGGGGACCCCAGGAGGAGAGGTATGAGCCACAGGAGAGGCTGAACTCGGCTTGGGGGTGGCTGTCTCTGGCCATAGACTGGGATCTGAATCTACACAGCAGTCCCCATGGGCCGGCTCTCCGTCCTGCTGTTTGTCTCCACTTCCCAATCTGTCTGACTGCCAGGGATAGCCTTGGTAGAGTGGTTGAGGTTGCAGAATGTTGTAAATTTGTGGTCTCACCCCAGACACACTGCTCTGGCTTCACACAGCTGACAGGCTCCAGGCTGTGCACTGCTTTCATTAGCTGGATTTCATTTCTGAAAATAGTCCCCCTCTTTTGGGGATGGATTCCCTGCCCCGCTGTGGGGTGGGGTGCAGAGGTGTTCTGTGAACACATGCTCTCTTCCTTTTGAACTGGTATGGCAAGGGTATGATGGCTTTCTTCCCAAAATGAGACCTTTTGTCAACTCTCATAGAACATGTTAATTATAACCTTTGGGCTTGTCTTTTCACCATACAGTGCAAATCCTTAAAAGGGTTTGAGAATAGTAAGTAATCAATCAATTTTTAGGTTATTGTTTATAAATCCATCTTAGAAATTCTGATACATTCCTCTTTGTGAGAAAAATGTGCTGAATCCCCAAAGTCACTTATCTTAAAAGTCCTCCATAGTTCAGTGTCCGTCCTAACATGTCAATTGTTAAATAACAGTAGAAGCATATATTTAAAATTTTTTAAAGCAAAAAAAACTTCTTATGGTGTTTCTAATTAACAAGACGAGGAAACCTGCACTTAACAGTTAGGCATGTAGCAGGCATGTGACAGGTGAAAACTAGATCGAAGGGGGTGATGACCAATGTTTATTCAGAGAGAGGTCTTTAGAAGACCTGCCAATGGCTCTTTCATTTGATGTGTTTATTAATAACTCTAATCAGGAACACAAATGACATGTTTATCAAATTCGAGCATAACATGAGCTGGGAGAGACAGGAATTAATATATTGAATGACAGTATCCAAAATGAATGTGACAAGCTGGATCTTGAACTAACTGGGAGACCAAATTTAAGTGGCCTCTATATTAGGTTAATATTCAATAGCCCAAACCTAAGATGGGGGACCTGTGGCTTAATAGCACTTTTGGAATTTTTTTTGTTTGTTATTTTGTTAATTGCTACATCAACATGAGCCAAAAATGTGTTAACTGAATTTTGGTTCTCTGGATGATCAATAGAATCCAGAACTGGATGAAAGATGATGCCTCTCAATTCCGTAACAGCCATTGTACTTTCAGTGAGAAACGAGGAAACTGAGTTTGGTCCAAAGAGCAGTGATCAGGTGGTGACTGGCAGAAAACCATGCCATCTGAGGAAGTGCTAAAAGAACAAGGATGCTCAGTGAGAAAAGCTATATATCTTAAGTCATAGATGTGTTTTCAAAATTTCAAGCCATGCAGAGTCCCAGGCCATATTTTTAGAAATTTAGATTCAATAGTTAGGCAGGAGGCTTTAGGAGGTTTTACAAACCTCTCCAGGTGGTGATTAGACAGATTAATTTTTAAAGCTTGGATTAAATAACTTCTAGAGCAGCTTTCAACTTATTTTATGCTTCTAAGATTTTTTGCTTTCCAAGTTATACATTATTTTAAAATATTTTTAAAAATTGATCTACCCTCAAATATGTATTAGGTATTGTGTCAAATACTGAGATAAATATTACAGAGTAGTGCTCCTATTTCTATTTCTCACATCTTGCCCAGCCTCCCCGCTCCCAATCACTTGAGGAGCTCCCGGAAGTAACAGGCCCCAACATCCAGTCTCCGAGGCTGTAAATACAGGGCGGAGCCAAGAAACTTGTCATTTCTCTAAAGCTTCAATGAGACATTGAATAAAACACTTCATTTGCTAAGAAAAAAATTTTGCCTTTTATAAATTGACAAGTTTTATTTTAGGGACTGCTAGTGAAGAAACGATGCAGGTAGAAACAAATTCCAAATGTGGTGGGTGTCCGCTACCCTTCCCCACGTCTGCCGGTAACACAGCAGGCTGCCGGTGATCAGATTCCTCATCCGTGCTCCTTAGTCGGTCCTCAGGGTTTCATGTGTGTCGCCCCCATTACTGCTCATGCCAACTATGTGTACTCAGCTATGGAAGAGATCACTGATAATTGTGAGATTTTGTGTTTGAAAAGCAAAGTTACACTTAATGTTCCACACTTTCGTGAAGCCTTCCTTGCAGCCTTATTAATTTGCTCTTATTCTGGTAATCATTATTCTTTCATCTGAGTATTTTTTTAAATGGGAGAGGAAACTAAATTAGCATTATACATTTTAAGGCATACATTTGCATCAATCATAAACTTTAATTTATACTTTGGCCTAATAATTTTAACAGTTGCTATAAAATCAGTTATTTAATAATAGTTTTTACTACCATATTGAATGCAGCAGGAGACAAGCTTAATAGACTCGTGTCCACAACAAATTTCCAGCTATTATTCATACATCCCACATGCCTTTGACAACTGCATGGACTAGTTAAATTCCCACTGATTGCATTATATGAATCTTGCTGAAAACTAGTTCATCACATGCACACAGTAGTTTTTTTTTTTAATGAATACATCTGTTTTGCCAACCTCAATTTCTTTCTTGGATTTCCATCATTATAAAAACTACTCTTATTTTCAATAGAATAATTTTCCATAATCATATATGTGCCCCTTCATAGGACATCTGCAATTCAGTTCTAAGCACCAACAGCAAAATGTGCATAAATAAAATATACATTTAACATTTATATTTGCAGTAGTAAACATAAGAGAAGATTTCAGAGAGGTTAAAAAAAGCATATTTTAGACATATGCCAAGAAAGTTAAGTAAGAAAAGTTAAATTGGGCAATTTGAGAGAAAATGTAAAATAAAAAAAGTATAAAAGTATGACACTAACTTGATTTTTTGGAAACTTGCTTTTTAAAATTATATTCATTTTCTTAAAAGTATGAATACATCTTTAATTGTTACCTAAACTTAAGATAAGTTAGAACATCTGAGCTTAAGAAATTCTGAAATTATGAAATCCTATTATATGAAATAACTTGCTGAATTTATCTTTGTATCTTCCACAACACCCATTATAGTACTTGGCATGTGGAAATAGAGTACAATATGTGAGTGAATAAATGTAAGGATTTGTCAAGAAATTATTGTCTCTTGAACTTAGATTGTTGATTTAGCTGGTATTGATTCTTGACCAATCAAATGGTTTTCGATCTTTGAAAACTTGCAATGCCTCAAAATAGTGGGTGGAAATAAATGAAGACCAATAAAATGGGGAAAAGCAAAACGTGTTTATGAAGAGTTTGCTTCCGAAAGGGAGGCAGGCACCATTACTTATTTAGCCATGACTCGAAGGCAGGCAGAGGAAAGGTTTTTGGTGAGAAAAAGAGAGGGATTCAGGTGTGCCTTGCTTGGAGGATGGTGGCACAGGGGAGGTGTAAGCAAGCTAACTAGAGCAGGTGTATCTTACGTGATTGGTTGAGGATGCATATTTGGTCTGCACTGGCTGGTCATAAGTTGGAAGCAAGGACAAAGATGAGAGAAGTTATTAATAAAATTCTGGCCATTTGAGGGCTGATTGTTACAGGCGGTTATGGTCTGATTTCTTACAACCCTGAATTCTAGCAGGTTGGCTTGCTGGGCCGGTTATTATGGATAAAGGGTTGGTTTCTTGGGCTAGTTGCTGTAGATTGTATGTCAGTTTTATTTTTATATTTGGTCTGGTCATTTTCCATTTGTAATTTCAGTGTCTCAAGTGCTTAAAAATGGGCAAGTTGTATAACCCAATGAACAAAGAAAAAAATAGGTATTAGAAACTATAATTTTGTCCCCTGTGCCAAAATTATAGTTTGCCAAATTGTTTGACTTTTTGAGCAATTTATTTAATAGTTGTGTTACAGTTACCTATGCACAAAGTCTGTCATGATGAGCACATTATAACAACCCAAACGCACACACATACACATTTCCTATTCTTAGGGACAATCACTATCAGATCTGTTGGCCGTTTCTTTTGATACTTACCTTCACAAATCTTAACATCATGTTTACATACTGCTAGTGTAAGATGTTGCTATTGAGTCCCTACCCTGAAAGATGAAGATTCTGTTCCTTCTTACTACCACCACTGCCTCTCTATCCTCATACGGCAGAAGCCGCACCCTTCTGTGCTTCCATCTTCTCAATACAGTCATATTGCAATTTTGGTCAAATAAATATTCATTGTTAGCTTAATTATGACAACCAAATGCTGTTCACAGCTGAGACATATTGTATCCTACGATCATATTTTCCTTACAACTTTTTGGAGTTAATATTAAATTTGTTTTTGCTGGCTTAATTTCTATCTAATTTTAGCTTAATTTTGTATCTTCATGTCATCTAAATCTATGACGAATTCATTCCAAACTCTGCCTACAAATATATAAATTCTCCTTTCAGTATGTTGAAACATATTAAGTATTCTATTAATTTCATCTCCTCGAATATATCTTTAATGGACCTTCTGACTCAACCCAGTCTTCTCTGGGTCTCCTAAATGGCTTCATTCTATAAAACAACCTCCCTATGCTATAATCCTAAGAATTCTATCTGTCTTTCCTGTGTTGAAACTTATATCCCAAGTTCTATACCTTTTAAATTCTTGTCTTACTCTCTCATTTGGCTGGAGCATATCTGTCAGTAGTTTGCTTATAAAAAGTTAATTTTTCTCTAACTCTGTATATTTGAACATTATTTTGTTTCACCATATTTTATTACAGTATGGCTGAGAATACAATTCCAGATAGAAAAAAATTTTTTTTAGAATGTTGAGGCTTTGCTCTATTGTTTTCCAGCCCTCCGGGTGCTCTTGAGAAGTCTAAAGTCATTCTGTTTTCACAATCCATTTTCTGAAACCATTTTTTCCTCTCTGGACATTTGTGTTATCTTTTTTGTCCCACTGTTCTGAAATTTCACAATGATATGCCACAGTCTGTGTCTATTTCCGCCTATTGTGCTGATCACTCAAAGGGCCCTTTCAAACTAGAGACCCATGTCCTTCATTTCTGGGAAATTTTCTTGGTTTATTTCCTGATTATTTCTTTCCCACTGTTTCCCTTTTTTCTTTCCCATTGGACTTTATTTTCTGGATGATAAATGTTCCTGGTCTAATTTGATATTCTCATATTTTTTCTCCCCTCTATTTCATCTTCTTGTCTTTTTGTTCAACTTTAAGCAAAATTAAAGTCATTCTACTTTAATGAATAAATTCATTACTTTAATTTTCCATCTTTCATAATTTAACCTTTAATCTCTGCAATTATACTTTTAATTTCTAAGAATTCATTTTTGTCCTTTGTCTCTACAGCATCCTGTTATTATTTTAAAGAGCCTCTATATCATTGCTCTAAGAATATTATTGATAGATTGTTTTGAAGTTTTAATATCTCTGTCCAATATCTGTTTTTTCTTCTTTTTGTTATTTATGGGTTTCATATTAAAGATTTTCCTCAGCTTTCTGGTGGTGTCTGGTTTCCTATTCGTATTTAAAATTGGGGCATTCTTTTATGGTTATAAATTATACCTCAGTGGAGCTCTAAACAGATAAAAGGAAAAATTGGGGCATTATGAAGCTGACGGTAAGTTCCAAGCATGTGGGTGAGGCACATGAAATTTAGAGAGACAGAGAGAAACACTGATCCATTGGCTCCGGCATGCACCTAGAATCAAACCCACAACCTAGGTATGTGCCTGACTGGGGACTAAACCTGCCATCGTTTGGTATACTGGATGATGCTCTAACCAACAAGTCACCCAGTCAGGGTGCTACCGGATGGTTTTATTGGGGGAATCCCAGTGTTAGAATCTATGTCTTATCTCTTCAGCTGGTCATATTCCTCAGAGAAGAATCTTGCAATCTTCAATATTTCCAGGGGAAAAGCCTGGTTTGTTAATGTTTTGGAAGCTGAGTAGGGAAAAAAAGGTAGATGTGCTTCAAGACTCATTACTTATACTGTCACTTAAGCTCTATCTCCAACATACTATTCTCTACCTCAGTTGCACCTGATGTCCCCAAGCAGTGCCAACCTGACTATCATAGTTTTGCCAGACAGTTAACCTCCAGTCTTTAGCAAGAGCAAATGACCAGGAGTCACCTTGGCTAAGTGGAAAAAGGATGACTTAGGCAGGGGGTTGTTAACTACATTAAACAAATGTTTTAACCAATCCTCCTGTTTGCAGCTCACGTAGGCTCCGCACTTCCTGAAGCCTTCAGGGCTTTAGTGGAGCAGGCTGAGCACTTCGTGGGTTTCTCACAAGCCGGTTTAGGACTCGTTTATCCTTGTTCTGCTCAGCAAGCTGCCACCCTTCTTTCTGCTTTTCCACTTTCGAAATTTGTTGTTACTTTCTCTTTCATTTATTGTCTTTATGTGGTGTCATTCCTTTTTTCTTTTTGCCTTATCTCTTTATTACAATTATTTTGGGCTTTCAGGAAGAGGCAGAGGCAAAGGCAAAAGTGTGGTTCAGTACACCATTTTTAACCCAAAGCACTGATAAATGTGTTGGCCTTTCTGCTGTCAGTGTGTTTACATATAAACAGAGAAGGAAATTTAGGCTCATGATACTGTTTATAAAATATAATAACTTTCATCTGTATATCGCTTTTACACTTTACAAAGTGTTTCACAGTATCAGGTCTCATTTCAACCTCCTGATACTTTTAGAAGTCAGTCAGGGCAGGTATTGTTAGCTTTTTAAGTGGAAACTGAGGATCACAGAGGTTCGTGTGCCCAGAGGTCACTCTGCCAGCAAGGGGTAGAATTGGAACTGAAGCATTTTTGTGTCCATGTGGCCTAAAGGAGCTGTTTAAACAAACAGGACAGGGAGAACAGGAAAGCACTAGAGTTGATTCTGGAAGCTGATTGAATGTCTACATAATTTGACAAAAATGAAAGTATTAAGCAGGAATAAAAGATCCCAGTTCCTAACAACAAACAGTTAAAAAAAAATGAGGTACATTTATGGTTAGGAAAACAGAATGAAACCTAGAAATTCAATCAAGGTTTCAAGACACCAAATTAGATTCCCAGGTAAGGATGTGCATGACACAAGTCATTATCTAAGCACAAAGCCCTATTTCTTAAGGTTAAATACTGATTTCCTTATCTCAGATGTCCTGTGGGAATGTTATTCCCTTCATGGCCATTCTTCTATATTAAAATAGCACTGAAACACAGAAATGAGCAGTGGCTGTCATTCCATCTTTTCTGCTGAGTTATAAGGCCCATTCTGAAGAAAAATACAGGTAACCTTGGGACTTAAAATCATTTGTTTCTTCCTAATTCTGTCATTTTTATCTTCAGCCCCTTATTTAATTAATTAACTAACACGCACGGAGTACTTTGGAAGGAGGATCTGAAGGAGATGCAAAGAAGAAAAAGGCAATCTCTGCCCTTAAAAAGTCTTCATCTTTTTAGGGGTCAAACCATCGTGTTATAGCTATAATTTAGTGAAGTCAAGGTCTGAGATCCAACAAAATATAGGATATTCACATCCTGTCAAAATATATTATTTAAAATCATTCATTCATTCATTTATTCATAACATCTAACTTTCTTTCCTGTGTAGCTATTGAGTGATTGCAGTTGACCTGGTTAGATGAGTGCCATGTTAGACCCGGGATTTCTGTGAGAGGTATGCCATTTTTCAGACTGTTCTCTGAAACTGGGCCTTTGACTCCAATGTTCTTGGCCAGCTCTGCCTCGACGTCTGGCCTCTTAGGTCTGCTTTCATTTCCTTTATTCACCAGTGTTCCACTACAGCATGTAGGGGATAGCAGTTCACCTCTTGTTCTCTTTGACATAAACTTCGTATCTTCCTCCTTCCTAAGGTGACAGCATTCTGTCCTCTCTCAGTAGGGACATAGTGGTGTGATGAGGGCAGGAATAAAACCTTGCTTATTGGGAATATAAACTATATTGTCCCTCTCACCTTGTCAATTACATTAGGCTTTATGAAGGAAATAAATTGCGTGCTAAAACAGAGACTAAGGGGAGAATCCTGTATTCATTGGGGTGGCTAGAGATTCTTTTCCAAGGAGGAGGAATTAACTGGAGCCTGAAGTGGAAAAAAAAATACAAAAGTATGGATCCCAGATAGAGAGAACCATAAATTAGTTCCAAAGAAATAGTATAATTCATGTCCTTTAGTTTGGTAATTAGAAAAGACAAAAAGTGGCATATGAGTTGGGTATTTTGGGTGGTACTAGAGGTTGGTTCACTCAACCCATTCCCAACCACACACTCCCCTTCCCTCCTCCACTACAGAGGCTAGAAAACAGAGGAAGAAAATTCCATCACAATGGAAGTGAGGCCTGGTCATATGACACCATTTTTGTTGTTGAGATGTAGGAGCAAGCCCTTTAGGGGGCCTTCCCTTCCCAACTAAAAGGCAAAAGTCCACAAGAAGTCATTGTTTCCTTGCCTTTCCTCTTTTTTCTGCCTGGAATGCAGAAGGTGGCACTTAGGTTTTGCAAGGCTGAGAATGAGCAGCGAGACAGGGGGAGACTGGGGGCTCAGTGGCGTGGTAATGTGGCTGCCTGACTCCAAATGAGAAACTAGATAACTTTTTTTTAGCACTTTCTAGATAGTTTATTTGAATTCATAGTTAATCCTCATAAGATCTTTAAAAAATTAGTACCATTATTATCCCAATTTTTAGATGGGGAAACTGAGGCATAAAGAGGCTGAATAATATGCCCAAGTTACTCAATGAATAAGTGAGGAAGCTGGATTTTGAACACAGGTAGCGCGCTACCTGATCCTGTGCCCTTAACCATCGTTCTAAATTCCAGTGTTGGCTGGCTTTTCTGTTACCCACAAATGATTGCAATCCTAACTAGTACATCCTTGAGGGGTGAATAAAATTTAAATAAGAGCTTTTAGATTATCATATAAACAAAGATTAGTGCAATGTGTGGACAGAAGATGGCAAGTTAGACAACAATTTGACAAAACTACGGTAAGAAATGAGACAAAGATGAAGATAGAAAATATAGCACTTTTTTAAAAAAGGAGCTATAGAAATTAGAATATTTGCCTACAAATCACAGCTTTGCCGGAGTTACTACTAGATGAGTGACCATGGCCTAACCTAACATATTTTATAAGATTTAAATCATTCTATCTTTAAGCCTCATTTTCCCCAGCTCTACAATGGGTATAATAATCATTCGTGTCTCTCAGAGTTTTATGCCCCAACAAAAGGCTTTTTTAGTTAAGTCTTATAGTAAGACTTCAGTAAATGTTAGGCCAAAAAACATACTGAGGTAAGTTTGAATGTTTTCTTCTATAATTGTCTCATGTTGACAGTAACGATTTTCTAGAAATCTTCAATTCAGAATGCAACATTTGGAAACTTTAACATATCAAAGATAAAGTAAAGACAACATTTTCTTTGATCTTAGCAGCGAAATATTATTTTTCATATTCTAGTGGAAACCCAGCCTTATTACAGATCACAGGACCTAGGACACCACTGTTGCAATAATTTAATCTGAGGTAGGACTGACATTGTAAGCGTAACATTTCCTAATAGTATTAGTCAAGCAGAGCTTTAAGGAGCATACCTATTGACTTCAAAGGATGTGTTTTTTTTAAAAAGTGAAATACAAATGAAATCAGTATCCATGGGAACATGATGCAGTACCAAGATTTCCACCCCAAGTTTTGGAAAATATGACTAACCTGCAAACTGTGTTCTGAGGAAAATAGTTGTCTCATACAAAGGCACAAGAACTAATATAAAAGGTTAGTTCAAAGCATCTGGGAAAAAAAGAGGGTCACGAAGACAGTTACTCTCTCCTTTAAAGAACCTCCAGGTAGACAGTAGCTGCTGCAGGTGAGCTGGTGCCTGTCTGTGCCTTTGAACCGACTGTGATTCAGACAGTGAAGTGTCATTTCACACTCTCCGTGAGTGAGCCAGCAGATCTCTAAAACCTCCCTGCTCCAAAGAGACTGCAGAAAGCATTCTATGCTAGGACTTCTTGGTGACTTAAATAAAAGAAGTGGCGTGACTGTAAAGTGATGGATCGCCAGAGGGCCCTGATAAAATCTTCATAGATCAGTTATTTCTCTTTGTTGTTTTTCATATGCAGTGAAGCAACCTGAAAACTGTCCCTGATGTGTATGTGTGGGAGGGTGGTAACTGTCTATAATGTTGCCACATCAGCTGGTCATGTAGGTGGAGATCCACTTTCAGACAGGAAAAAGCCTGCTGCTGGTTCTTCTGTCCCCGGGGAAGCAGGGCAGATAGGCTATTCTGGTCAGAGGAGTGCTTTTTCTATAGGCAGTTGCTTCCCCGGGTCCAGGATGCAGGAGCAGAAGGAAAGGGTACAGCATCACCTGTGCCCCCAGACGGCCCTAGGTGTGAAGCAGCCCTGGTGTCCTGCCCACACAGGGCAGGGAAGTCACCCAAAGATCTGTAACCTTCTCTGCAGAGCACACATAAGAGCCCACAGAGGAGACAGGCATTCTGGAGCTCAGACTATTGCGGGGGACTCGCCAGCAGGTCACTTTCTATAATTACTCTTCCTGGAGACACAGGTTCACACAAAGCGGTGATGATGATATTTTCTGCTATATTGAGATCACCATGTAGGATCCATCTTGCTACTGGCCCCATGACTAAATATGGATTTTTTTTTCCTGGAGTGTCAATCTCCCTAAAGATTTTACACAAAATAGCAAAAAACTACAAGTTCCAATCAGAAAAAAAAAATTATTAAAATATGACCTATTAGCAAATTGTGAACTTTTACTGCTATCTGGTAAAATAAAAGAGTACATAATGAACTCAATGTCTATTGAGGGTCTATTATAAAGAATTTTCATGTATATTGTCATTTATTCTTTTTCAATGCAATGGTATAAACAGACAAAAATTATTACTCTCATTTTGCAGATGAGCGAACAAGAAGGGCCTGTCACGATGAACCATGTCGTTTTACTGGATATCATCTGGTGTTGGGTCTGGCAACTGAAAGAAAAGTCTCATAAGAAAGGAAAGAAACATCTGTTCAACGTCTTCTCATCTAAATGGTGACTGGGCCCAATTAGATATTGCTATCCCATTTCTGCCTGTATAGAACCTAAGACAGAACTTAGGGCATAGAAGTAGATTCTCTTTAGTATTTGATTATTTTAAAATCACTGGTTAATAAGAGCAATTTAGATATTATTATATGATATGTAAGTTGTACCAGAAACTGTTCTAAACACTACATTAACACATTTAATCCTCACAACAGCTCTGTAAGGTGGGTACAATTATTACCTTCATTTTACAGAGAAGGAGACTGAAGAACAGAGAGGTTAAGTGACTTGCTAATGTCATACAGGCTGATGGTGTTAGGGTTAAGATTTTTAAAAGGAATATACAAATGCTCTACCCTTGTATCAACATATTAGGAGTCAAATTAGTATTCTGATGGTAATGTGAGCAAAGGAAAAAAAAACCCTAAAACCTTATTACCTCTAACCTTTTAAATTTTACCATGAGAAGGGTTTCCTGGGGCACCTAAAAGTTTATCCTAGTGATTTAAGCTTTTATATAAAAGCAGCTTTCAACTATGCCTGGATGAGCTTTGCCTTTTGTCAGTGACAGGTTCTGACCTTAGATAAGATATGAAAAGCTACAAAAAAGAGCACCTGTCCTGAATTCTTTCTTCTGTTCCTGTGAGAACAGGACTTCACTGGTAAAAGTTTAAAATGACCTGGTTTCTTCTGGCCCCTGTTAACAACTAATGATGAGTTTTTCATTTTCATCTCATTCACCAGGTTTGATGTATACACCCTTCAAAAAGTGCGTGAAGCTGTGAACTGAAGTCCTGGGTGAAAAGTTCTCATGTCTGAATCTAAGTACAGTAGACTTCAATGGTGAGTGTGTGTGCAGTGCAGTGATCTGCATACCATTGTGTCCAAGTTCCTCACCGCTGCCTGGGGCTCACACGCTTCTCTGAGGTAAAGAAAACAATGCACAGCTCACTTAAAGCTTTGCTTAATCACAGGTCAATGTATTATGATACAGAATCAGGTTTGCTCAATGCCTTTGAGTTCACATTGAGCTCGTATGTAACACTCTTTCTACAAGCCAGGAAATGGAAATTAACTGATATAACTTACACAGTTGAGACTCGGTCAAGTTGGACTCTAAATTCCTAGCTAGCTCTGTCTCTAACTCCCTCTCTTTGTTCTTCCTTCTTTCTCCCTCTTGCCATATTGACCCCCTTTCTTTCTTCCTTTTCAAGGACATGCTATCTTTGATCACCTAAAGAGAATATATCATTAAGGAAACCTATACAAGGGTGCCTATTTACATTTTTCCATTTATTATCTGAAAATATACTTTCATGATCTCAACGTGCCTCTAAAAATAGGAAATAGTCATTGCCTCAAGGCTGAGAGAAGAAAACAGGAGAAACAAAATAATGACAATCTTTTCTGCTGGGTCACGAAAGTCCCTATTAAGTCATCTTGGGGGATGTTTAAATGGTCTTGTTGTCTATGTGGTGATACTTTGGATAAATTAGGAACTTTCTGCATGTGGTTAACCTCCAAATTCAACATAATATTTCAGATATGTAGGAATGGGTTATGGTCGGATCAGTTTTCTTTTTTTTACATTTGACTTTAATGGACTTCGGACAAGTTTCATAGAGTTACTGCTGCCAAAGATATCATCACTGCATACAGTCAGTCCACACACCTGGCAAGGTGGGCTCCTGCCCTGGGTCTGTGCCTTACAGGGACCTGAGTACCACAAATATATAAAAATAAATTTATTAAGAGACACACGGTCACTTCTGTCATGAGGGATCTGGTGCTCAGTGCTGAGAGTGCATAATACGTAACCTGAAACACCTGCTCTTAAGACTGTCTCTGTTCAGTCCCCAGAAAAACGCTTCACCATAATGTTTGTCCTTGAAATGGCCCTGAGAATGTTTCTGGAGTGCGCTGCTGCTGACATGGTACACGGGCATCCCGACGTGTGTGGACAATGTAATGGCAGAGGAGCTTAGTTTAAAAGCAAGAGTCAACTTATATAAAAATCAAATCCTTTCAGATAGCAAGAACATTAATTAAACAGTCTTAAAAAATGATTAGTGTTTTAGTAGTGCCAACTGTCAATTTTCTTGCTTCTCTTCGTGTTTCAACCCATGGTTCTGCTGGAAATAACACGCTGGTGGAGTATTTACATGTAGTTGAACATGGTGATTGAGGGATATTTTGGAAAATTAAATAACTAATATTACTGCTAAAATAATAGGTAATAGTTTAAACATATGTGAAACATGATACTGATTATTTACATTGACAACGAGGTAAACATTGAATGCTAGATTTGCCAATGGGTTTCTATATTATTAAAAATTAAGACAAAATTAATTTTTCATTTTCCTATAATAAAAAGTTTAAGCTTTTTATGAATAATCTTATTTAAATGTTGATATTCATAACCACAATGTGTAGTTTACATTTTAATTCTGATAACTGAATCATTTGGAAGAAAATAACTTTCAACGACTATTGGAAAGTAATTTAAATTTTCTAATTTAAAAATTTTAACTTACATTTTTAATGAAAATATATGGAGAAAGTTTGAACAATTTGAATACACAAATCCTTTATCAGTGTTGTCCAACAGAACTTCCTATGATGATGGGAATGTTCTCTATTTACAGGATCCAATACAGTGGCTATGAGCTACATGTGGCTACTGAGCATTTGCAATACAGCTAAGGCTGCTGAGAAACAACACTGAAATGTGGCTAGGTATGCCATCCAGAATACCGTAGCTTCAGATCACAGCTGTCACCGGAACACAAATTATGTAACCATCTTCATTATAGTGATTTTAGTGAAATAAAGGGAGAAATCAATTTTATGGAATAAATATATAATGAATGAATTATGGATGTCTTTATTTTATTACTTTTCCATACAGAGTATCAACAGAAAATCCAGATACTCATAATGATATATTTGGTTATCTTTGATATATCGTTGACTTTTGTCATATAAAAACTATAGGTTTTCTTATCTCTCAATATTTTTGTTAACATTTGTCAAGGTACGAAGATGTAATAGCTTGCTAGCTTGATTAGTAACTTTGTAGTATTTAGACATATGATGGGGCTTCATTTGTAGCCTTACTCTAAGCCCACCAATGTTAGGGGTCGGCCTGACAGCACCCCGATTCTGACCAACCACTCTGTTAATGTTGCTATTGAGAGACAGGAGTGTCATGTGGCTGGACTAAAATTTAAATGCTGCCGCCCCCGCCCCCCAGACAAAGAAGTTAAAGCAAATGTCCCACTAAAAGGATTCCAATAGGAATTCCAATACATTAATTCTCATTTAGAGCAAGTCCAATCGATTTATTTTCAATAGAGGCCTTCCATTTGGGCTCAACGCTGCCTTGGCCAGTAGGCTCTAAGAGAAAGAAATGGACCAGTAGGTGTCATGAATTACAAGGGGAGGACCTGCTGGCAAAACCCACCTCTGTTTGCAATGTGGACTGCAGGTTAATAAGGGTAGAGTCAGCTTAACATTGTAATGTTAGAGAGCAGAGACGATGGAAATTCATTCCCTCCAACTAAGATTTTAAGTAATGGAAGAAGGAAGGGGACAGGGTATCTTTAGGTTACCAGGGCAGCTGCTGTTGGAGTCCCTGCCGAGCTTTCTCTCCACTGATGCAGGAACAAGCTGCCAGTACAGCCGCTTCCCACCCTACCACCAAACCACCGTATAACTTTCCATGGCCCTGACTGCTCCACTTCTAAGGCTTTTCCACACTTTTTCACTGAGGTCCCCAGGGGATTGAGTCCCAGTTGTCCACAGTAGTAACCTGCTCATTAATACTCCTTATATTGACTTCTTTTGGTTCTTTTTCCCTCTGTCTCACTTTCCCATTTCTCTCGTACTGCTTTCTGGCATTATTTCCCCACTAAAACCCACTTGCCCTTAAATCCTTACTTTCAGGTGTGTTTCTGAGGAGCTCAGGCTAAGACAACCTCCAGCACATAGCACAGTGCCTAGCATATACTATAGCCTTAACAGATATTGGCTAAAAGAATGAACATACTTTGCAAATGAAATTCTACCCGAATGTTAACTTCTTTTTGCAATGTAAAGAAGTTACTCAGAAGTGACTAGGTTGACTTCTGTGTCCTTCTCTGGATCCTCCATGTATCTACTAGCATAAAAGCCCCAGTGGAAAGCACATTACCACTCAAAAAAAGTAAATTTTGGCTCCATCACAGTGCACACAAAACATCAACAAAACAACAAAACCAGGTAGCAGATTGGACCATCCGCACTTGCTGATCCTATACAGGCACGTGACTCCCCTTCCTGATACTTCAAATGCTCATTTTCTAGTTGAAGATAAGGCTCAACAAGTACATATTTGGGAGAGGTAAGAGGATGATGTAATGTCATATTATGAAATAAATGATTAACATAGAGTCTTTTAAAAAGTACGTCTGACAAAGATCTAATAAGTGAAATTCCTGAAGAAGGGGGGTATGCTTATTGGAACACCAGAGGCAAAGTTGTCTAGGAACTAAATGTGGCGTCCACTGGAGATACGGAGACGGTGAATGTGGGATCAACGTACTTTAAGGACCTTACTAAGCACCAGGGGAAAGCAGTGCAGAGGAGCCCTGGGGCACACCTGTATCAGGGATTTGCCTTCTTTCCCATGTCATTTCCTGTGCTAGAACACCGTGTTACTCATGATTAGTTACTTCGGTGTCTAATTTAACCTCTCCCCAGGCCTGCTATTGTGTTCAGTTAGCTGGGCCTGGCATCTATTGCTGTTTGCTGCTGGCTCATTATGCATATCCCCAGGGAGACAGGGTTTTGGGGTTGTTGGCTTTAGATAATTTTACAAAATGGACCTCTTTTCTGAAACATTTGAAGCTTTTTTACTCACTTGTTAAAATAGTCATCCCATACCCCAAATGGTAAATTTCAAGTCATTATTTGATTCATTTCCCACACCTCCTCCTTCCCACTTTACCAACATTTTGCACCAGATACAGAAATCACTAGTTATGTCAAAACCCTCGTTTGGGTACGAAGCCGCTTTCCGTGCGTGCACTCCCTACGGCCGCTTCGGCCCACTCGGGCCGGAGGAGGCACAATGAAGGAGCAGAGCGCGTCCTGCCTCGCCGGTTCGGGGGCTCCGGGGCAGGGACCCGTCACTCGGTGGGACCCGCAGCAGATCTTGCAGGGTCGCGTTGCTCGCAGCTCCCGCTCCTTCCCCGGGCGCCCGCCAACTTCGTTCCGCCCGGGGCCCTTCGGAGGCTCCCTGACCTCCTGGCTCGCCTTTCCCGCAGCCGCCGGGGACAGCGGACCTTGCGACTCTGGCGTGAAGCTGGCCCTGCTCGGTAACACTGGAGCCCGCCACCGGGAACGGAGCCGCCTTGCCGCTCTCGCGGGGCCGCAGGCCCCTGATCCCACTCGTCGCTCTCACTAACTACTGGCGGCTCCTGACCCGGGACAAACTTCTGGCTGAGGCGCAGCTCCTCGCCGGGTCAGCCACAAAACAGTAGACGCGTCTGAGGCTAGGAGGAGGACGGGGTGGGAAGCCGTCTCGCCGTTCCTCCACGCTCCGGTGACGCCGCATCCGCGGCGGCGGCGGCGGCGGCGGCGGCGGCTACCCCTAGCCGAGCTCCCTCCCGGAGGCGCCGCTGCCGCCCAGCTCCGGGACGCAAGCCGGCGGGGCTGGGCGCTCACGCCCTCTAGCGGACCGCGGCGGCGCCTGGCGGCCGTGACGTGGGCTCTCCCTTCAGCCGGCCTGCGGGGCACCGCCAGTCAGTCGGGGAGCAAGAGCCCCGCGCGGAGCCGGCGCGGGCTCGGCCACTGGCGCTGGGCTCGGGGCTGCCCGCGGACAGGCAGCGGGCAGGACGCGCGACTCGGGTCTGGAGCAGGGGAAGGAGAGAGGCGGCGGGCGCAGCCGCCGGAACGGAGGGAGGATTTTGGCTCTGCCGACGCGCCCTCCACTCCCTCTCGCAGCAGCGCCAGACGCCGAGTGGGGTCAGCGGCCGGGGAAGAGGACCTAGGACCCTCTCCCCTGGCCCCGGGAGCCGCTGGAGTTCGGACTTCTGCAACTGCTGGCACTTTGGAGGACTGGTTCTCTTTTTGGTTGTTTACCCTTCTCTTCTAGCTGCCTTGAACCCAAAGCTCTCGTCCGCCCTCCGCCCTCGCGCGCCCACCCACCGCCTCCGGGGAGCGGCCCGGCGCGCACTCTGCAACATGAGACTTGGGACTTGCCTGGCGACTTTGGTCGGACTTTTGCTAACTGCAGCAGGGGAGGCGTTTTCAGGTAAGCGGGGCCACTTTTGTCGTCGCCTGGGGCACGCGAGCCAGAGCGGGAGCCCGGAACGCCGGCAACTCCCCGGGTGGGAGAGTCTAAGGCGAGCGGCCCATCCGGAGAGGGGGCGCGGCGGGCCGGGCACCGCGCCTGTCCGTTCGCCGGCGCCGGGTGAAGGGCCGGTGCGGAAGGCGGGCACGTAGAACTCGAGCTGGCGGAGCGGACGAGCCTTGAGCACTAGCCTCGGAGCCAAGGCCCCCATCTTGGCCCCCGCTCCTCCGCGGCCTGGGCTCCTGCTCGGGGCGGACGGCTACCACTCTGAGTCCCCGGCCGGTTCCAAGAGGAACAGCAGAAAACTTTGCCTGAAGTTCGGAGCTGCAGCAGCCCGGCCGCCTGGCGTGGGCGCTGCGCGGTCCTTCGGACCCCGAGCCGCGGCCGGGAGGGATCTCTGGTGCTCAGCTGCGGCCGCGGCGATTGCCTGGGCAGCTCCAGGGACTGTGACGGTCGCTCTGCACACTGCCCTTCCTGCCGCCGTCCCCGGCCGGTCGTCGCCGGTGACCAGGGCTCATCCCGGCGGTCGCGTGGCAGCTCCGGAAAGCCAAGGCGGGCGTTCCTCGTTGGTCTCAGCGGGAGGACACGGCGGCCCGGGAGGGAGTAGCCTGGACCCCAGGCCTCGCGCCGCGGTGGTTCTGCGCCCGCCCGACTCCACTTTGCCACCCTCACCGCCAGCGGAGCACCGCTGGCCAGTGGCAACTTTGTTAGCCTAGCCACGCCGCCCCGGGGGTCCCAGGTGGGCAGGAAAGGGATTGGCAGTGGGTGCGAGATTGCGTGTGGTGTGTGTATGTGTGTGTGAGGTAGAAGCCCGTGTGCTTGTGCGCGAGGGGCGTTCCGAGCCCAGAGGAGCCCCTGGCGGAAAGGACCTGTGGAGGCAAGTCCGGGGTCAAGCGAGGGGTCGAGCCACCAACTCCCGCATGGATTTACAGGGGTTACCTCTCCATCATCGGTAGTGCGTGGAGCATATCGGCGGATAAACAACAAATACTTGCACATTTGTACACTTACTTTCTTCTGTGTATTAGTTTCATTAAGATCCAGATACAGTGGTGGCACTGGGCTTATTTTTCTTTTAATATAAAGCCCGTTTTTTTAGCCTTAAACTTGGGTTGTGAAGTAGGTTTCCATTCTGGAGGAATGAATAAGTTGGATTTCTTATTTCTTATTTGTAATTTGGTGGAGACTTTCACTGGCAGTAAACGCATATTTTAAACATTGAAGAAACATTTGGCTCTCGGGCCTGTAGAGACATGCATTTTTACTTCTTGGAGTCCGAGGTTCATACAGGCACAAAAGTCTGTCTCCTGTGTTGCTGAGCTGCAGATCCCTTGACCACAGTTGGCGGCAGAGATGAAGTTGAGCCTGTAGTTAGTTGGCTGATTGGCTCAGTGCTGTGAAACCCAAACCATCAACTTCAATAAATAGCCTTTCCCTAACTTTAATACTTTCTTAACTGTCTGGTAATTGCACTTGCTGTAGGGGTCTTAACAAAATGATACATGTTTGTCTGATATAAAATAGATGGAGATTTTGGCCTGTGTTCTTTTTTATTAGTGAAATATGGAGTAGACTTGTCAGTTTTAGAGCTTTATAACTCAACTAGTATTAGAAGGCAAGTGGGAGGATTTTAGAACCATAACTCCCTGCCTGGGATTTGTTAGAAGTTAAGCTGTGTCAAATAGCATTTGCATGGATTTTTAAGTCGTGTGCAAGAGGGTGGAAACAAATATTCACACAGCTTATTTACACAATTAGTCCCTCATCATTAAAAAATAGTTTAGCCAGGGCAGTACTGACCTGTATCTTTGTTAAAGCTGATTTAAATTATCAGTCAAACCAAAAAAGACCTTTATTAAAATATAGCCAGATTTTTTTCTCCGAGGAAATAATATCATTTTGTTTGAGTTACCACACTGTTACTTGAAGTGTGCCTTCTTTTTATTTAGGAAGCCAGATGTATCTTTCTGGGCAAAGGGGAATATTTGTGGGCAAAGGGGAAATGAAGTACAGTATCTGAGATATTGCTTAGAAATGTTGAAATTTAAAAAATTGGAAGTTGGCAAATTTTGTGTGTGCAAGGATCAGCTTTGTTGCAGCCCACCTTTCCCCACACACCTCTAATTTGCATTTTAGTTAGTACAGATAAAGGTCAACTTTTTCGTTATGTTGAAAAAGTTAATTATGACATTATGAGCAACACCAATACATTTTTTTAAATGATTCTTTTGGAAATTGTATTAACTGGCTACTTTTCAGCTGACATGGGAATCAATTTTAAAGCTAGAGAAGTTAGATTGTAAGCTTCTTGAGGGCAAAGTCAATTTTTTCCCTCTTGGTTCTCTGTAAAACACTTAGCATAGAGCTTTAGACCTAACTGGTATTCATTATTTGTTGAATCAATTACTAATGTGGATCCTGATCATTTGCTACCATTCAAACTACGTGAATTTACTGACACAAAAGGGAAGGAGACAAGCGATTTTTAGAAATTAGAATTGGCTTGCATTTTTCTTTCATTCGAAATGAACATTTTCTTCAGGGGTCCTCTTTAGCCCACCCAGTGGACTAAATCATGAGGTTTTATGTAATCAGTGGAGGTATTTTTATGTAACTAAGATTTATACACATGGTACTTTGCCATTTCTCTTGTGTAGCATTCCTAATTCTTGTATCCTCTTTCTGAATGGGTTTGGAATGTATATGATTGTTAATTAATCATTGCTGGAAGTGTACTACATGTAATCTGAATGTCAGACATCAGAAATAGAGTGCTATACTTACTGTAAGAAAAAAAAGTAAGAGAATTAGATTTTTGGTCCATGAGGACTTTATTTACTATAAACATCCCATTAAAAAAATTACTATCCATCTTATAGTATTTAATTTGTTAGGCAAAATATTGGAGGCTCTCTTTCTGCCTTCTAGGATTTTAATGATCATTAAAAAGTTTTTGTAAAAAGCCGTACAAGTAAACTAGGAGGAAGAAAGTTAAATCATTTTACTTTTGCTTGAAATTTTTTCCCATAGTGAGAAACCTAACAGCTGTCAGGCAATTCCTCTTTGACCCAGTTTCTCAAAAAGCCAAGGTGTAATATATACTATGCAATAAAGTGTTTAGTTTTACATTATAATGGGACTGATAAGTGTTAAGTTCTGTTAAGCAAGCTTTTGGTCTGCAGAGATAGAAATACAAACAGATTGGGCCCTTTGTTTCACTACAGTATTTGGAATAGATTAAACCTTAACCTTGTGAATTTGGGACTCTTGTTGAGAAATTCATTTTTCAAAATACTCTTTTAAGGACAAATGTGGGAAAAATCAAATTTAGTTAGTACTATTGTACTAATGTTTAATTTCTTAGTTTTGGTCAGATGTAAACATTTGGGGAAGGCAGGTGAAGTGTGTACCTGAAATCTTTGTCCTGTTTTTTGCTCCTTTTCTGTAAGTCTAAAATTATTTCAAAATACAAAAATTTAAAGTATTTAAATTTTCAAAAAGTGGGTATAGATTAGCAATTTGACTTTTTTGGGTAACTAGAGTTGAGACATTTTACATTTTTATGGTGCTTTAACTATATTGATAATTGATATGAGGAAAATAGTTCAAATTGAAATCAGTGAGCATGGAAGAAATATGCCAAGAAATTACTATAATATCTTTAGTGGTATGTGCATGTAAAGAAGTATTTCTTGAGTGCAATAAATTGTTCTGATGTGAAAAATTAAAGGATTTAGTCTTTCATGTTGTCAAAGGGTTATTTGACATGTTTTCCAAAGAGAAATTACTTATACATGATACATGGGTAAGTGAACATATATAAAACTAGGCTAGAGTAATTCTAAATGAACTTAATGAACAAGTAATGTGTATAATGTGTTATAGATCCTGCATGAATCAAGCATACTCTTTAGTTTGGAGAAAAGTAAGTTTTAATATGTATTTCTGTGACAGTTCTATAAAAGTCGAAGACTATTTAAATTTTTCATAGTTCCATTACAATAGTAATGTATTCTAGGAATCAGTAAGCTGTATATATCCATTTTGGTAGAGGAACTCTTTTGGGTTGAGAATTGTTTTCCTTCAGTTTTTGTTTTGGACTTTACTAAGTTTTGTATAGTGGGTGTTATTATAGAAGTATTCTAAGAGATGGTTTTCAGTTAGAGGGTCAGGTGTTTGAATAAGTAGTTAGATATTTTTCAACAGTTTAACGTTTTTCCTAAGGGTGGTATCCATCGTGCTTTTAACTTTCATTCTAAGATTCTTCTCTTAGAAATCCAAGTTTCCCACAAATTTCCTTACAGTTTCATATCTTCGTGTGCTTATTATCTTTATGAATCAACATATTAATAAATTTTTTTATAAGTAAGAGAAACTTTATTAAAGTTTTTCAAACTCACTAATGAAAAATTTTAAAAAGATACAAAATAATAGAAACTTCCTATCATGGGAGGATTTAGCTTCCCGGGTTCCTAAAATGCTGCTGTGGTTTTCCGTTTAGTCATCAGAAAGCCTGAGTATACACTGTAGCTCCAAAAAAACTAAAGAGAAAAATAAGTAAGGCTGGTGTTGGGTGGGGAGTAGGAAAGCCTTAGTCATCAACCTTGGTAGTCTGTAGTTCCCCCCACCCCCCAACATCAGTGAGGCAGCTGGCAAGGCCAGGGCATAATTAAGGGTGGGACTGTTTGAGAAAAAATGCAAGGAAACAGGCAGGAGAAGGAAAGGGTTGTGTGCTCAGGTGTAAGCACTGTTAGTTCTGGAGCTCCTAGCAGGGAAGGGTCAGTGTCATTACACTCTCTTTGCTGTTTAAGGGTGGAACATATGGAAAGGTAAGGGAGGGTAATCAGAAGAGTGACAAAATGTGCAGGTGGACATCCTATACCTCCGCAGCTTCCGTGGCCTTGGAGAGCTCCTGGGCCTGTCGAACCTGTGTAGGGGGCGACCTGTGTTTAAACCTATGCTTCTCAAAACTTAGCGTGCCCCAAATCCCCTGGAGTGTTCCCAGCATTGGTTTTTATAGTGAGCCGTGCTGATTCTGAAGTGGAATGGCCCACTGCATCTCCAGGTGATCCTGGTTTGAGGACGCATTTTGAGGAACATTGTTCTAAAAGAGTCCTTCTTAAAGTGTTGTCCTTGGACCAGCAGCATCAGCATCTGGGAACTTGTTAAACATGCAGACTCTGGGGACACGCCCAGAGCTACTGCATCAGAAACTCTGAGCAGCGGACAGCAGTCTGTTGGCACAAGCCCTCCAGGGGATTCTGATACTTGCTGAAGTGTGACAACTACAGTTCTAAAAGTGCTGAGATCCTTGTTCTGTGTTTTCAGCCTCTCTTGACAAGAGCTGAAAGAGAACTAGGGGTGAAAATATAATTTACATTCATGTACTTATTAGTGTCTTGATTAACACTGCCAAAATTATAAACAGGCTGATGTGATTGTTGGGTGAAACTGCCAGCATGACATTTCAAATAATAGTTTGATCTGGGGAAGATATTGGATCCAGCCAGTTGTAAAAACAGTTTTCTATAATTTTACTTACCACAGTATAAAGTTTTAATTAAATTTTGCAGTGGTGATTAGCCATTGGAAATTTTTCTGGGTTGATATCATGTATAGAAGATATTTGTTTGCTTGTTGTAAATAAGCACAGAGCCCAATGTGCCTATTAAAATAAGGCCTTTAATTCAACTAAATATTTATTGAACACTTACTGTTTGTAGGCTCATTTTTGGTGGGGGAGCATTAGGATGGCAAGGAGCAAAGGTAAGGTAAGAAAGATATACTTACCATACTTTGAAAAGTTGTCCATCTATTAAAAGTTTCAAAATCCTCTGGAATGGAAGGAAACAAGGACTTCCTTAGTAGGGAACTGGGAATTAATATACATAGACTTTGGAACTGTATTGTGGAAAAATGAAGCTTTGCCTTTGGAAATGAACTCAACTTTCAAGTAGAAAATGAAAGGTTTTCATTATACATCTCTTTAAATTACTGACAGTTTGTATCCTAAAATCAAACCTTGTTTTCCTGTTATCCACAAAAGACAATCATTACATCTCTGTCATTTAACACTCCAGGCAAATAAGAATGGTTGTGATGTCATTTAACAGATTTATCTTGAAAATGTTGTCGCCTGACTGAGGGCATCAGTGCTTTTCACGTGGCTCTCTAGCCTTGTTCTTGCTCTTGCTGCTGCGATCCACAGCCGATCACTAGGTGTAGCTGCATCCCTAACCCCGCCCGCCTGAGCCAGAAGGCCCAGCCTTCCCGTGACAGGCTTCCTGCACTCACAGCTGAAGGAAGGCGCGCTGTTTAGAGGATCTCCATCTGCCTGTGTGTGTGTCTCTGACTCTGTTGTGAAATTAAATTCTTTAGTGGAAGTTGTAGTTCCACTAATAGCAGTTTACTTTTGTTGCTGTTCAAACACCTACCCCAAGACAACTTCAGACTCATCTGTGATAAAATCCTCTTTTTTTTTTTTTTTTTTTTGCTTTAAGGTATGTTACTGCTATACTATATATAGTATTGAAATTAGAAGAAGTAGTGTACATCTGCTAACTAAGTAAGAGTTCATGTTAACCTTTGGGGCCTACTCCATCAGACCTTTTAGTAGTTGACCAGAAAAGACAGGAGTGAATGGCCACGTGTGGGTGTGTAACATTCATATGAAGTGGCTTGTGTACTGTGCTTAAAGCTGCAAGAGATTACTTTTACAACACTGTAGGTTTGTGTGTGTGTGTGTGTGTGTGTGTGTGTACATATAGATCAGGAAGTCATTAAAATTTGCATGGAAATCTGATTCAGTAAGTTTGCCTCTTTATAAGTCAGGAGACTAATGACTCATTAAAAACTTTTTATACGAAACACAAGTGCTGGGCCCTGAGTTGAAAGCAAGGGGAGGATGGAGGACGGGGGATGTGCTAGAAGAAGGCTGTGGAAGTGAGGCAAAGATTACAGGGCATACAGGACAGAGTGAAAGAGTGTTAGAGATGTCAGAGACTTGTTAAAATGAATAAGATTTTAGAATCTCCCTTGCAGGAAAAGGTCACCGTTTAACAGAATGATTTATTTCAAAATACAGCAGCCTAAGCAGAAAGGAAAGCATTTACTTTTTATGGGCTGCAAAACGTAAAAGCTTATAAAGCATCAGTTTGTTTTCAGATGGGTGAATATTCATTTTAATCTCTCGTTCCTATTCAATATGCAGAAAGAAGATTTATTGCGTACAATGAAAAGAAAATGTTTTAGTTTGGGTTACCGAGGCTCCATTACTTCTACCCTGCTTCCAGAAATAAAATCAGAATAGGCTCGAATATGGGCTTTTGATAGCCGGTGAAAGGGAACTCACTGGACTACACCTGTTTAACAGTCCAGTTTTGATGGATCCTATTTTGATTTCTCTTCTCAGTTGGAATAATTTGAGGCACTTTCAGTTGTGTCATAACCACATGCTTGAAATTGACTCATTTTTTTTCTCTGGATACAAAATTATAAAGCAGTCTAAAGCATTCCTTTTAAAATAAATGCTGATTATAAATAAATTCCAGTATAAAAGAAATTACTGGACAATGTTTAGCATGTAATAATCACTTAGTAAATATCTGTTGATTGAATGAATGAATGAATGAATGAAGTTCTCTTAGGGAAGAAAAAATATCAAATTACCTATGTTAATCGCTGTTTCTTTCTTTTATTTCTGTTGAGTTTGACTTTTTTAAACATTTGTAGTAACCTTAACAATAGGCTCAGGTGGTGGGTTTTGTGCTTGGTATCCTTAGCAATTTATAAGCCTGTAGAGATTCAGTTGATAAATTTAAGGGGGAAAGTGTTACCTTTGTTAATTAAATATGTAAAAGTAAGCCTGTAATTTTATCATATATGACAAAAATTTATAATTCAGGTATTGCCGGAAAGGAGAATTTTGATATTATACTGATCACTAAAACAAGAAACTTATTACGTGGTAGATTTATCATGACTCTTGGGGGAAATTTGATTTAGTCACTGCTATATTAAAAGAACCATGGTTCACTAGTAAGGAGGTGCTATAACAGAAAATAATAGATATTATCTCTGCAGTTTTTATATCTGATATAGAATGAAATTAATTATTCTCACACAGAGCTCAGACTTCTTCATGTTAACATTGGTTCATCTGTAGTACAACAGGCATGGTCTCGTTCCTTTTTCATCCAATGAGGTACACTCTCAGGTGATGAAACTTAGTAGAAAGGCTACTTTTATAATAATCGCAAGAACTATGGTCTTCAGTTCCTTGACTTTTCAGATGTGGACCACTGAATGTGCTGTAAATATTCACAGTTGTTACCTACTGGCGTTATGTCATGTGTGTATGTTATGGGGATTCTTGCTCAATTTTCTCAGTTTGTCATTTACCATCTTCATCCTGTTTGTGGTTTGTGTGGCTTTTCAGAAAGCCCCTCCCATTCTTTCCAGGGCCGCTCAGTGGGCAGGGAGCCACTGTGGGCAGCTTGCTGACAGTTCTGTGTTACTGACTCTTGCTTGGAAGGTTTAGAGTCGGGGCCTGCCCAGCCACCGAGGGGACTTGGGCAAGTGGAGGGTGTAAAGGTCCTGGTGTCAGCTGTGTGGTCCCTGGGGTGTAGAAAGGAGGTCAGAGTTCCCTCCCATTCTTCCTTTAACCTCCTGGGGCAGATCAGGTATTCCAGATTTTGAATTCAGTTTTTACCGCTGAATACCATGTGGCCTTGGGCATGTTATTTAAAATTTCTGAGCCTCAGTTTTCTTTTCTGGAAAAATACCTTGTTGGATTGTTGTAAAAATTAAACAAGAGAATCAGTGCCGTGATGTTAGGAGGCCTCTTGTGGTGACAGGGTTACGTCAGTTCAATAGTGAGGAAAAGAGGGAATCAGTCTGTTCTGCCATCACTGATGTCCATTGTAGGTTTGACCATATGAACCCGCTGTTTGTGTAAGTCGGAAAGGGTTGAATTTTGGCAATTTCATACAATTTAAACTAAGAGATCCCCTTTCTTGGTCCAAGGCTTTGATAACTATACCTGCAGGCTTTATAGGTGATACGTATGTAGATGCAGTTATATACACATATCTGTCATTAATATATGGCCAATATTATGTTTTAAGAGAAAAATAACTGAAAATAATGAAATGATCACCTCGGAATTGACACTGTGAAGAGCCAACACTAGTCAGTGCCATGGAAAGCAATGTGGGGCACCTGCATTGGAGTCGCCAGAGGCTCTTGTTAAAAATGCACATTCCTGGCCCCATAGACCTACTGAGTCAAAAATTTCTGGAGCCAGGTGACAGAAACTGGTAAAGAAACACCTCAGTTGAGTTTGATGCTCATTGAAATTGAAAGACTACTAAAATTAGCAATGACTCAGATCCTGCCCTTGGAGAATTCTTATGCGTTCTCTGACTAGTATTAAGAAAGCATCTGAGGTTCATTAACTGAAATTTTACAAATCAAGATACAATTTAGAGAAGAGTATTTCTTTTATGAAGCAGAAGCCTTCTGGTGTCAGAAGAGAAAATGAATTGTGAAACAAGGTATTTTATAAGAACTTATCTGCTACGTACCCAACTTGGTGTCCTCTAGTAAATGTGATATCAGTCTGGAATTTTTAGTATATTATAGTGAGAGACTAAAGATATTTTAGAATAATAATAACAGGTGATTTTAGGTCTTTTTTTAAACCCTTACCTAAGGATATACTTGTTAATTTTAGAGAGAGAAGAAGGGAGGAAGAAAGAGGAGAGAAACATGGATGTGAGAAACACTGATTGATTGCCTCTTGTATGCACCCCAACCATTGACTGCATCCACAACACAGGCGTGTGCCCTGACCTGGGCTTGAACCTGCTATCTTTTCATTTATGGGATGATGCTCCAAAAAACTGAGCCACAGCAGCTAGTGCTAGACTTTGAATTTATAGATTTGAATTTATAGATATTAGCTGCATTTTGAGATGTCTTATTCAAAAACATTATGAGATAATATTAGGAAGATTATTTTCTAGCACTTACTCCTTTATCTCATGTTCATTGAAACATATGGGCACTGTAGAATTATTGTCCTTAGGGACCCCTTAAGCATCGGCCAAAAACTTGGCATTTTGATGCTAGTAATGCTTCAAATACTCACAGACCTAAAAATGGGCACACCAGTCTGTTAAAGCACTTGAAATTTTCACTAGTTCATCATTTTGACCAGGAAAGAAAGGTACTTGTTGAAATGTCATCTCTGGGAGAGGTGGCTTATTAAGTCATCTTAAATATGACATCCTCAAGTAGCTGTCACCTCAGTAAGTTGACATCCTTAGATGTCAGATTTCTCATTCGTGAAATGAAGACATTTGATTTAAGGATCTATGAGGTCTCTCCAATCACTTAAAAAGCATGAGGCTTGTCATCTACTATATCTTAGCTCAAATTAGTTTGTCACATAGCATGGTGTAAGAGAATGAGACCTGGATCAATGGGTCATTTTTGATAGATCAGGATAGGAGATATGTATAGAATATTGGGTCCAATCTGAGAGCATGCCTGATATAGAATGAAGTTGCTTGTTAAAAGGTAGTGGGTGTTGAAGGATGTCTGAAGCATTTTAGATGCTTCCCATACTTGCCGTCGGCTGCCTCTGCACAAAGGAAGATATGCACAAAGGAAACTCACTCATTTTCTCTGTACTTGAGGATGTAGTTGCCATTCACAGGTGCCACCAAAGGCTCTGCAGCAACCAGACTGTTTAGGCTGTGATTTTCTGCTTTAATATTAGCAACATAGATAAAAGCCTTATTTCAGGAGCTTAGAATCGATAGTCGTAAGTGAAAATCTTATGTTGAACACTAATTATGTGCCGGGCACTATGCTGAGAGGATATGATCTTCTCAAACTTACTGCTGTCCCGAAGCTAATAAAAGCTTGGCTGACAGAATCGGTAGAAGCTTTGGGAGGTAAAGCTGTCTCCCTTCCTAACAAAGCCAGGTCCTCTGGGCATGGGGTATGCACGTGGTGTTATATCTGCCTTCCCCCTACCTGCAGATGCAAAGTTACCTTTTACTGATTTATGCTTTCATTTGATGCCATCCACCTGTGTTGAGGTATGCCCTATGCGAAAGCATTTCAAGTGGAGTATTATGTCTATTGGAAAAATGTTGAGCTGTGTTGTATTATGCAATATTGAATCTTTACAATGACCTTCTGGGAAGAAAATTTCCTCTGGGTCTTAGTTCTAGGAAAAGGTCTGATTCTCCTGTGCAGTTAGGTTCTTCTTGTGGACAAAGTGAATTGTATAACCCATCAAATTTTCCTCTTTGTGTTAGCTGTTAGAAAGCCAGATTCAAATGTATGTTCTGAATAGAACAGAAAAACTCAAAGCCAGCCTTCCATGAAAACGGGGAAGTTGGTGGCTCTCGTAAGTAACAGAAAAGGCTGTGGGTGGACATGACCGTCCCAGGGGCTCAACTCAGTCATCAGTGTTGTGAGTCTTCCTCTCTAAGTCGCTTTCCCTCTATCTGATGTTTGTAAGCAGTTATAGGCTGAATCCTCCATCTCCAAGACCAGTGGAAAGAGAGATTCTCTCCTGCAACAGTACAAATCACTCCTACTGTTGGGCTCACTGAGTCGGTTCACATCACCTGCTTTTACTTTATAACCTCACCCTCTGCTCAGTCCACTCACTGGGCCAGAGGTGTGGTCAGCGCACCTAACCACGTGGAATAAGAGTGGGGAAATGGAGATTTCTGCACAGACAAATGGGTCCTGTTACCAGCTGAAGATAATGGATGCTGGCCGGGCAAAGAGCACAAGACACCCAGAGCGGCCACCTGTGCACTAGAACCTCCTTCCTGGTTCCTCTTCCTGCTTTGATTCTGAGTCTCCTCTCTACTTTTCTCACCTCATTCTAATTTACCTTGCTGTATTCTATATATCATTCTAAATCTACTAACTCTTTTTAGAACTGGGTGGCAGTAGCAGAAAATAAATGAGTTTCCAATCTTACCATCTGAATCAGTGCTCTAAATGTAACTTCTGTGTGTGTGCATTTCTTTTACTTCCTAGGGATACCATGGAACATACTCACAGGAGTGGGAAGAGGGTATAGAAGCTATTAGAACCTAGTTCAGTCATTCTCAAGTTATTTTTTAAAGCCTCGAAACCTTTTGGTTAAGCGAAATTTTATAGAGGTAGGAAACCATAAAAACCTTTTGGTTAAACAGAATTTTTGTGGGCAGATTTAAAAACTGCCACTCCAAATCGGGGAACAATGTATAATGGTTAGCTATTGCTATGAAACAAACCTTGCAAAACTTGGTGGCTTAAAACAACAGCCACTCACTATTTTAATGTCCCATGGGTGGTCTGTGGATTTAAGCTGGACTTGGTATACTTCATGTATAAGTCTCTGTGCAGCTGATCTTGGCTGGGCTCTCTTGATATTTCGGGGTTGGCTGGCTATCGGTTGGTCTAGGATGGCCTCGCCTGGGACAACTGGGCTCTCCCCTGTGCGCTCCTTCATTATCAGCAGGCAGAGTTTCCAGAGAGAGGGCAGAGTACGCCAGTTTCTTACACATGGGAAGGGCACGTTGTCAGTTCTACCTTATTCTTCTGGTCAGAGCCAGTCAGAAGCCCAGCCTACAATCAGGGTGGGGAAATAGACCTCACTTCTTTCTACGTGGGGCTGCAGGGCCACATTGTAAAGGATACAAGGAGAGGTGGGGAATTGAGTCCCATACCGGGGTCTGCTGGAATCCAGTGCCTGTGCTCTGAGGTGCCTCTGCTTTGCAGAACGCAATTGAAAAGTCACTGGCAGCATGAAGAAAAGGAATTTAGGATTGAAAGAACTGCATTTAGAGGCCCACCCCACCACTTACTGTCATCTGAGAGGGAAGTTGTTTAACTTTAGTGAACTCAGTTCCTAATCTGTAAATAGGGTCATTCAGTGGCATTCTGATTGATGGGTTTGCTTCAGAGGTCACATAGATAACGGAAAATCAGTCAGTCAATCAATTTTACAAACTTGTGTGTCTCTAGGTGTATTGTGAAGGTGATTACAGCCTGATTTAACTGAGTTTTTCTCCTGGCTGTGTCATTGATCAGCTGTGAAAATCGCATTGCCTCTCTGAGGCCAGTTTCTTCACCTGCAAAAAGGGGATGATGTTCACCTCCTTGATTATCCAATGGAAAACGCAGTGCCTGGTCTGATAGCTGCTGCCATAGTTAGAACCCTTTGACCACGGAATAACCTTGATCCATTGCCTTGCATGTTTTAGGTCTTCAAACTCCATAGGGTGTGGTTTTGCAGCCCCAGGTTTTCTTCCATTTGTAATCTGATTGATAAACTTACCTCTGTTTCCTCTGGTTTCCGAGGAGCAAGGAAAGAGGAGATATGAATATTGCATGCCACCGTGATGTTGGGCCCTTTGCCTATTTATCATTTCCTACCAAAGCAGTTTTATAATGTGAAAGTGGTAGCATTGTCATTTTATGGTTTATGGAACTGAGGCCCCAACACATTTTTGGATGTCACACAGAGAGTGGGTATAACTTTTTATGAACTCCAAAGTGTTCCTTTCCTCCAGTGCCTCTTGGAACCAAAGCCTGTGTTCTTGTCCCTGCTTTGTTGGACCCAAAGCACACGTCATAATTTTCAAGTATGTTTCAGTATTTGGTACAATTTCTCATTTTGATGTTAAAAAAATTGTAAATTTGGTGAACCCCAGCAGTGCAATGTAACTACTGCCATTTCACAGCCCTTTGAAATAGTAAGTTAAAAGGAAAAGTACCTCGCTTCTAAGTATCTTGAATGAAATTAGTTGATTAGAGACATTATCCATATTTTTCACGAGCAGAAGAGGGCAGAATGTTGTCTTCTGTTTTATTTCAAATTCTCTAGATAGAAATTCTCTAGATAGTATTGCAATTTCTTGTGCTTAGCACCAGGGTATCTGATTGAGGTGAAAAGTGTAAAATCCTTTGTAAATCTCTTATCTGGTGGGCCTTAGTGATCTCAGGGGCAAAATCCCAGTAAGGTCAGATAATTTAAGACTCACTTCAGGAGGGAGTAGGTAGGCCTTTAGAGAGTGATGTTGATCACCTTCTTTAGAACAAATTGCTTTTTCTTTTGAGTTGGACAAAGGCAAAGAAAGCATGTAGATCCATATTTGGAGCATTTAAAACAATCCAATGAGTTGGGTCTAACTGTAATCACAATGGAAAAGAACTATTTGGTATATAACAGTACATAGGTTATATACTTTGTTACATAAATCATATTTTTTGCAATGTTATTGGGTAGGCTAATCCCAAAATAAACTGTGCCTTAATAAAAGTAGAATAAGTGAATATTAAGAGAATACTAGTACCTTTCAGAGTAATTTTTAAAACATGGATTTAGATCCTTTTGCCAAAATAATTTATGAAATGATGATCAATTTAATAGATGCAAATTTATATATAAGAATTTATTTTGGAAAGACTCCTGAGCAGCTGGAGGTAGGATGAGGCTGTTTGCTCATTGTTAAGGATGAGGAGGATCACAGGACTGGACCTTTAGGTTATAATGTTTGGTTTTGTTCCCATCTTGCATGTCATTTGGGTCAGGTTTTCTAATTGTGACTTAAGTCCCTGAAGAATAAAATGGATGTTATAATACTTCAGGTACCTAAAAGGATTATGAGAATCAGATTAAATAATTCAAAAAATTGCTTTCTTAGCTCTGAAGTCCTTGCCACGGGTAAGCTGTGTTGCTCTCACACGCCCTCTCTTGGTAGTGTTCCCCAGGGTTTCGGCTTGAGCAGGACGTCCTGTGGAACCAACCTGTGCTCCTCCCTCTGCCCCGCTGCGCTCCTCCTAGGCCAGCTTTTAGTGGGAACAGTAAAGCCACTGCTAGCCACCAGGTGGTTATTCCCTATCTCTTTATAAATGGGAATTAAGTGGGCATTTTTTTTCCTCTTGGGATGCTTTCTGAATGCATACTGTTTTTTTCCTATTCTGAACCACCCCTCGTACCCGAGGATTATCCTTTCATGCCTTGGTTCCGAAACTGAACCGAGGGATGAGGGATCATCGATGACTGGAATAGTCAAGTGTTGCTTGCAAGGGGTAGTCTTTTCGAAACATAAATAATTATGTAGGACCAGAGTGAAATGAGGCAGCACGGAGTCCTCCTGCCTTAGGGAGTGGCTGCACCTTCTGTGGAGGGGGGCTCCTGGGTGAGCTCTATGTTGAGGCCATGGGGGCCAAGCTGGGTTGGCTACTCAGGACATGAGGGTGTCCAAGATGAGGGTTTGCTCACAAGAGCACACAGAAAATCTCCAGGGGCACACAGGTAAGCTGAGGGATGGCCTGGCAAGAGAGCTTGAAGCTGAGTCTGCAGGAATGAAGATCCTGAGGCAAGGCTCTTCACGGGTCAGCTCACAGTGGCAGGGTGCGGAGCTGCAGCGTTCCAGTGGAAATTAGGAGCTGCCCATGAGGCATGTGGGAAGTATCTGGATGCGATTCAGAGGGAAGGGAGAGAAGAGACCTCCAAATAATATTTTCTTTGAATGTTTTTCCCCCCGCAAAATGAAATGCCTCCCAAGCAAGCTAGTTTTCATAGGTAGTGTCATCTTCTTAGAGCAGATGCGTAAGGGAAAAGGTCTGGGAAACTGAGGAGAGGAACAAACTGTTAATAGTTCTTCTTTTTTCTTTTAATTGGAAGATCATGGTAGTGACTTGGCTTCTTTCCCTTCTGTGTCCTTGCAGTAGCTTGTTTTTGCTGCTGTATTTAAGGGTGACTGTGCCAGAAGGGAATGTGGCCAGAAGCTGAAGAAGTGCGGGGCATTAGGGAAGATTCAGGAATCAAAATCTTGGCTTCTTTTATGCCCATGACTACTCTCACGGTCCTAAACTTTCTCTTTTTCCTTTTATTCTTTCCCTTCCTGCATTTTCATCTTGAGCAATAAGTGGGTGTTTAAAAGAAAGTGGTGAACCAAACAGGTGTCTGTATCCTACTGGATCATTGCCTTTCTCTCCCAATGGAATTATCAGTGGATAGGCTACTTGGCATCCTGTTTCTCCTCTGAAGGATGTGGACAGGACAGTGAGTGTTGGTACAAATGGAGGTAAATGCTAAGTGAAGCGTCCTCTGAAGGATGTGGACAGGACAGTGAGTGTTGGTACAAATGGAGGTAAATGCTAAGTGAAGCGTAACCACTACCATGTCTGTGTCAGGCACTGGCTGATGCTTTACCTGCCTTATTTCTAATCAACACTTAAGGGACTACTTAAGGGTCTAAGTATTATAATAAAACCAAAGGACCACTAATGCTTTTTGGATATTTAAAATGTCTGGGCATTATTCTAAGTGCTTTTTAATATGCATTACCTTATTTAATATTGATAACCACCTAAATTATTCCCATTTTACATGCTTGGAAATAAGCTCATAAGCTAAGCAAAGTGACCAAGCTCAGGTAAGTTGTAAGGAGAAAGGTGAGATTTGAACTTGACCAGCCTGAATCTGAAGCCACTAACACATTGTTCCTGCTAGTTCTTTGTCTGTATCAGACACACACCCTGAACTTAACCTTCTTCTGTTTCAAGACTCTGGATCTTCGTGTATGTATCCTTTTGGCTGGTTAGCTAGGAGTCCAGGCAGGGTTGTACAGATGGCTCAGTTACAAAGGGCATTGGCCCCTCAATAACAGGATGAAGGAATGGAGAACACTGACTGTCAGGACACTTTATCAGGCTAGTGTTTTTACTTTGGAGGATGATTTTCAAAACAGAGTCAACAGATGAGTTTATTCATTCTGGAGACTGTATTGTAACATAACCATTAAAACTGTTAGGATGAAGAACAAAACAAGATCTTGCTATAGTCTGGTGAATTGGTCTCCCAGAGCAAGGAGCTGATGCTGATAAGTTCCAGGGTCTTTGAGGCATTAACCCTGAATAAGTCGTCTTTTATGCTTGTGTATCCAGTTAAAGAATTTTTAAAAACTGGACATTTCCTTGCATATTGATGTTTATGTCTGAAATATTGCAACTTGTATTTATGTAGTTGAGAAGGAAAAAATGTATACCATATGGTAAATGTTGACATTTTAAAATAAAACGTTTAAAAAAGAAAGGATTATTTATTTATTTATTTTTAGAGAGAGGGGAAGGGAGGGAGAAAGGGAGAGAAACATCAATGTCAGAGAGAAACATTGGTTGCCTCCTGCATGACTCCAACCATGGACCTGGCCTACAACCCAGGCATGCGTCCTGGCCAGAAACCGAACTGGTGACCTTTTGGTTCGCAGGATGACGCCCAAGCCACTGAGCCTCAACAGTCAGGGTTAAAATAAAACTTTTATAAAATTATTTTAAAGGCATCCATCAGAAACAGAATTCAAATATCAAAGGGGTTTGATACCCTTCATTGTCCATTTAAAATTATATGAAAAAGCTTTTATTCAGTTGAGAGAAATTTTGTCTCCTTAATTTTTCTCCTTCAATGGTATTTACATTTTATTTTCCCACAGAATCTTATCTTGTTACAACATATTTAAGTTTGAAAGTTTTTTACTGATTACTTATCAAACTTCTATGCAAAAAATATGTACAAATTGAAATTTTAATCCTATCTTTAACTCTATGGGACTAGAAAGCTCTGAATACTAAATTTTATCTAATTGAATTCTCACTAAATTATTACTATATGATTGAATCATTGTTAAAATTTATTGCGAAAGTAGTTCAGAAATCAGCTGGGCTTTAAAAAATTAGTTCATGTACCTGTGGATAGAAATAACATACTGCTAAATAGATAAAACTAATGCTATTTTCATTTTTCATTTTCAAAATATGTGATGAGAAACTTGTTCATAAAAACAGACAGGAGTAGAGGATTTTTCTTATAGCAGTGCAACTTTGAATTGTTTTCAAGTTACATGCCAAGATTTACATTGAGATCTAGCATCAGAAATTATTTTTAATGGTTATAAGCTGAGATTTTTGATTAGTTTCATTTTCAAAATTGTTCAAAGCAAAATTGGAAACCAACTATTGTCTAAAGATTTGCTGTCCAGTCATGCACTTTCTCATTTGATGGAAAATAAACCAAGTAGACCAAGTAAACCAAGGTTCATCAATAACTGTTAATTACACTTGTTATTTTTTAACTTAAAGGTGCTTGTTTATCCCAGAAATATCCAGAAATGGCTGAGAAAACAAAAATAATATTAATTTTTGTATACTTTAGCATTGGCATGCATTACGCGTGTGTGTGTATACACATACACACTCCCTATTTCTATCAAACCTTAGCGATGGGGATTTAGGCTATCAGTGAATGAAAAATATTTATCATATGATCTGGTTAGCACAGCAGTTCTTATCAAAGCTGTCAGTCAAATCAGTTATACTTTCTATCAGAAAAGATCTAACTTAGTTTTTAATTTCAAATAAGTGTTGATTTGTATTTTGAGGAAAATTTAAAAAATATTTTGTTTATTTATTTTTAGAGAGGGGAAGGGAGGGAGAGAGGGAGATAAACATCAGTATGTGGTTGCCTTTCGAGCACCCCTTATTGGAGACCCGGCTCGCAACCCAGGCATGTGCCCTGACTGGGAATCGAACCAGTAACCCTTTGGTTCTAAGGTGTACAATCAGTCCATTGAACCACACCAGCCAGGGCTGAGGAAAAATTTTTTAACAAGTAAAGAGAAATGGTATTATTAAAAGAAGTTTAGTCAGGTTAAAACTGATGTAGATTTAATAGAATTAATTATATTTTTGTAATAAGCTATAAAACCATAGCAAATCTATTTTGTTTTTCATTAATTTATAGGAATATAATATAATGGGCACCTAAACTGTGAGGAATCATAAATCGAGAATTACAATTAAAAAGCATACTGTTTTTCTGGTAAAAGCATGTGACTGTGTGTACTGAACTCAGGTGTTTGACTTCTGGAAATAATTTAAAAGTCATTCACATACTTTCAGAAGTAACTATGCCAATTTCCAAAAATATCAGTATTCAACTTTTCCTATATATTTAATAAAAGAGAGGTATATGCTACTCAAAATAAATTGACATAGCAGCACATTGGCATCACATATTTTTGTTAAGAGGTAGAATACATTAAAGGTTTATATGATGAGGATTAACTTTCATTGGAAAAAATTACATTACATATAAGTGTTTGATAAAGTGGATTTTAACTAGCTTACTGTAAAATGCACACAATCAAAACTAAATCTCCTGTATTTTATTTGTGATTTTTTCTTGTATAATTTGAAAAATTTGGAAAGCATTCCGATTATATTTAAAAGAATCAGTGTCAGGAACATCTACACTTTTAGTTATTTGAAGGTCCTTTTCTTTTTAGCTAATGTCATGTTTGAGTGTGAGTATCTATGCTAAAAATAATCAATACATTTAGATGCATTTCAAAGTAATATTTGCATTTAATATTAATGTCATTTTTAAAAAATTTCACCAGTTCTTACTCTATGAAATACATTCTTTATGGTCAAAGGAATGATGATGCACGGTCATTAAATTATACAATATATCTGATTTTATAACATTCCACAGGGTTAAAATATTCCATGCCTAGAACATTGTTTTACCTTTAAATGACATAAGGTTATGGCAGGGAAAGACAGGAAGCCCTACAGTGAGTGTCTGGTGTTCGATTAATCATTAAAGAAGGCTTTCTTGGAAGCAATAACTCACAGTGTTTCTTAGATGCCATGGGTGTTTTTGTACTTGAGAGGTATGCCTTCCTTTGTAGGGTGTGAGGTCTGTTGAGAAGAGCAGACAGGAAAGGAGAACATACCTGATGCATGAATGGAAATCAATGGCCTTTCCCCTTTCAGTCCTGTGTTCCTCTTAATTTTCCTTTGGACTTTCACACTGACACCTGAAATGATGGAGCAGGGCTCTGTGGCTGGGGGTCTGTAGCCTATATCTTTCCAGATAGAGACCTTAATTTATATAAAAAGATTTAATTTTTGGACCAGTTTCAGGCTCACAGCAAAGTTAAAGAGATTTCCCATGTACCCGCTGTGTCCACACATGCATAGCCTCTTCCATTATAGAGTGGTGTATTTGTTACAATGACTGAACCTACATTGATACATTATCACCCAAAGTCCATAGTTTAAATTAGAGCACTCTGTCTTTGTTGTACAGTGTATGGATTTGGACAAAAGCATAAAGACATGTATCTACTATTATATGATCGTACAGAGTATTTTCATTGCCCTAAAAATCCTCTGTGCTCAGCCTGTTCGTTTTCCCTCTACCCCAATGAGAAGAGGTGGGCAAACTCAGTTCATTTCTGATCTTGACTTACTCTATGACTTTAGCAAATATTTTCTTTCTCAGCTACCCCTTCAGAAATCTATACATGTCATTATGACTTAAACATAATTTTGATTATTAAGTTAGAAGTTTAGCTTATGCATCATTATTAATTATATGGAAACTAAACAATGATCCAAATTTCTCACTTGACCTGAAAGAATCTGGCAAAAAAAATAGTTTCTGGCTATGCAACTAAATCTTCTGGATAATTGACAGTGTCCAGCTGAATTCTCATCTCCTTCCAGGAACCAGAACTTTGAGGGAACAAGAAGCACAGGAGCCAAAGGCATGGATAACATGTGCATCACCAAGGCACTTTATTAATTGAGATTTCCTCTTTCCGTGCCTGTAGTCTCTCTGACATTTCTTTAATGGGAAGTGGGTGGGAATTATTAGATGGATCTGGAAACAAAGATTAAATGGTTTGTTCAGGCCCTAGAGAAAGCCAGAGCTTTTGAGGTTTCATGTGAATTCTAAAGGCAGGCAACAAATCTTTTGTAACATCCTATTTAGGAAGATGATGAGACACATTATTTCTTTACTAATGTTAAGTCAAATTTCTCTTAAATTTCTTTCAGAAAATACAACACTAGCATCTAGTAAGAATTTTAGTCATTTTCATACTAATGATATTTACTGTGTTTTGAGGGGGACTGAAAAGGATGGCAAAGTGGTGCATTATCTGAGGTCAGCTCATGGCCAGTGGTTGTTTCCAGAGTGAGAGACGACCTAAAGCTCAGTTCTGTAAAGAAGAGTATACACATGAGAGCCTAGGAAACACGGGGCATTGGGGTGTGAAAAGGGTGGGACTGTATCCGAATATGTTAAGTTCATGACAAGGAAGTGAGAGTGGAAATATACAGAGAATAACGTGAAAGCATATTCACTGAAACATTACTTAGAGTAGGGAAAAATTGGGGAAACCTACATACTTAACAATAAAGAGTAGATTAAGTCATGGTATATTCATAAAATAGAATGCCATGCAGCCACTGAGAATGATGACAAATAAGAATATTTATGGACGTGAGATGAGCACAATAGAGTGATATGGGACAAAAACTAGTGACAGAATCATGTGTATAAACATAATGCCAATTTTATTTAATTTAAAATGTTTATTGAAAAAACTGTGGAAATGTATGAAATGCAAACTAAAATGTTAGTAGTGGTTATTTCAGGAGAGTGGATTTATTGATATTTTTGCTTTAACTTTTCTGTGCATACCAGAATAACTTCTATGCATTTATATATCCATCCATGAGGAAAGTTATTTAAAACAGTGACTGCATAAGAGCTGACTGACTCCATGAGTGTTTAACTCAGTAAAGAGCTGTGATGATTTTGTATGGGTTGGAAAAGACTGATGATCATCCCCTGCTTTTAGAAACTGAACAGTTGAAAGAGAAAGATTCTCAGGTGACACAGTTTACTTCCATTTTTCTTTGCTCTGAAATGTGTAAAACACAAAACATATAAATGTGGGAGTAAAAATGCTTCGCAATGTGATTTTTTTAAAACAGATTGTACTCATAGCCAGTTGTCTTCTAATCCTCATTTGGCTGCTTTTCCTTTGGAATTGTTTCTTCGGTAGAGTGTTAATGGATTGGTTAATTTGTGAGCAACACTCCTAATTGTATTAAATCTCTACTACCTTATTAAGCATTTGTGCAGAATTGGATCAGAGAGCTTGGGGGATCAGCGTGCCAGTGGACGGTGGGAGCGGGAGAGGGAGGATGAATGAGGCTAGCGAGTGAGTCTGTGCTCTTAATTGAGCCCTCCCACCCCCCACAACATAATACAAAACAGATTGAAAATACTACTGCTGGAAATTCAGAAGTATTCTAAAGGACATGAAACAGTTTCCTTGCTGTATGTTTAAACACCATTACAGAGAGAGAGAATATGAATGAGAGCCAGTTTGTTCTTTTTATTTAGCTCTGTTAGGATTTGCTTTTATTTGGGAGAAATGAACAAGAATTAACAAAATCTCAAGTGGTTGATTTTTTAATTCTGGTCGCCTGTGTTTACATTTAGATGCCAGACGACAGGAAAAGTATTCTGTGCTTGAAGAAAGAGAAACAATTTCAGAAAATATAACTGAACCATGTCTATTTTGAAAACTAAAGATAATAGCCTGAAATAACTGATATTTAAAAACCATGGTTGGCAGCTGCTTTCTGTAAGTAAGGGAGATGAATTCAGCCCCCGAGAATGTCTACCACGCCTTGGAGAAGTGGGGATGGGGAGAATGGATGGGGAAACATGAACACTGACCTCTGGGTGTTCTGAGCACGTGTCCCATTGCTTATACATAAAAATTTTCAGCAGCCGGTTGTTTTACTTAAAGTTTTTGATTATTTGTATTATGTATCATAGCACTTTCCAGTTAAGAAATACTGAAGTACTGTTGAGGATGAAAACAGATTTGAAACCTGAAGTCAGAATTTTTACTTTCTTAATACTCCCACTGTCTTACTAAGAGTGTTTTTCTTGTCATCATTGTTATAAATTGGATGGTACCATACATTTTAAAAGTCTTCTGGAAAAGAGGACCATAAAGGCTATAATTAACTTTTGAAGTTTTACGTAATTGTGCTTGTCCAGGTGACATCTACTTGGCCGGTGAACACAAGGCAGGTAGAGCAACAGTAAGGAGAGGAGCCCGTGATGTTGCCCTCTCAGGTGCCTGGGAGTTCCGGCGCACCATGTGTTGTACCTGCTGGGTCAGGAAGGCTATGAGATACCCAAGGGTGTTCTCCAAAGCTTTCCTCTCCTCTGCCTCCAGTGTCTTCTGCCCTAGTGCCACGTGGTAGCCCTCTCTCTTGTTGCCATAAGCATAGACCAGTCTTTTGACCTTGTGGGTTGCTGTGTCCCACACACTTTGGACTTTCCCCGCTCTTGAGCTGGTGGGCTGCTGCCCACCTGAAGTGGGGAGCAGACATGCAGTTACTGCTCCCAGCTTCCTGTGCTGTCTCACTGGCATTGGAAGTGGATTCTTTAGTGGCTCTGCTTTGGAGCTCTTAGTGAATTGACCTGGCCTTTACTAAGGGGCCCTAGAATTGGGGAGTTAAAAGATGGAGTGCATGTGATAGAAAAGAGGTGATGTTGATAAAGAGTTCTAGAAAGAGATAGATCGTTAAGGTTTAATAAATACAAAGGTGGTAAGCGTGTGTGCCTGCGTGTGCACTTGCTTGCTGGGAAAGGGAACTGAACTGAGGAGCCGAAATTGCCCTTTGTTTTGGAGGCCTTCTTAGTAGGCTGAAAAAAGACTCTGGAGGTTCTTTCCATTTTTGTGAAAGGTGGAAAAGGAATAGGGCTTCCATTATAGTGTGGATTTGAACATTTTCTAGATGTGTACAGCAGGTTTCTTCCATTCCCTTGAGATTTTCTAAGTCCTTGTAATGATGTAAACACATTGCACATTGCGCTCCAGTCAGTTAAATATATAGGATGCTTTCTGGAATAAAATCTGTGGCAAGGAAAGTGTGCAAACCGACTGCTTAGTTAATAATTGCTGGTGTAGAGCATTCTGTTACTTTGCTTTTTTCCCCTTAATTGGTTGAGTATTAATAAACTCATGGTTTGCTTCAAGGGCACAGCTAGTTTTTAATGGTCTTACTGAAATTTCAGGAAGAAAGCAAAAGAATTAACATAATAAATAATTATTGCTTTCAGGGTTTTTTGTTGTTAAGATAATAAAATGTTAAAAAGCAAGCCACTTGAGTGGAAAGTAATTGCCCTGACAAGCGCTGCACAGGCAGCATTCACAGTGAAGCAGCCCTTCCCTCAGTGTCAGCCAGATTTTTGTCACCCGTAAACTTTTCCTCATATTATGGAAATGTGCTTTTCCTATCAACAGTGGAGAATGAAACTCCAGGGTTCTAATTAATCTTGGCTGACGTTTGATTTCATGCCCAAGTTAAAGGCAAGAGGCAGTGGGTGTGCCCCCCCCCACCATGTACATGACCACAGGCAAATCTCTCCATTAATGTCAAATTGCATCTGTGTGTCTCATTGTCGCAGCCACATGTCAGTCATTAATGCATTAGCAATCACTTAAGTCCATTTTCTACCTGCTAGTTCCCAGCTAGAGGAAGTAGCATTGTAGGAATTTTACTTTGCAAGCCTTTAACCTTGAACCTCTGTATTCATAACATAAAGAGCTTATTTAGATATAATGCTTTACAGATTATAACTTGCCTGCATCCAGTTCACCAGTTGTGAATCTCAACAGCTTGGTGAGGAAGGCCTACACCCACAGATCGCAAATGTGGAGACTAAGGTTAGAAAACCTGCGTGATTTATCTAAGGTTTCATGGTATCTAAGTGGTGGAGCTGGGATTTGAACCCAGAACTCTTCAGTCAGCTATAATGATTTTTTTCCTAAATGCTTCTTCTTAGAGAGCTTTTTGAGGATAGAATTAAATCTTAACCTTTTCTCTGTACGCACTCACCATGCCCAGCTCCTTCTGCAGTCTAGGTCCTGTGGATGTTAGGGAAGCAACAGACATTTCTGTTTGGCAAAAGAAAAAAAATCAAATTTAGAGAAGAAATAGTAGTCAGTTCCATTTAATTTATTTGAAGTGAGCCATAGAGGAATAAGAAAATTATTAATGAGAGAGTTAAATATAAAGGGGTAAATTAAATACTGATTTTAAGCTCCCTGACAGTGGTGGGAAAAGGGGAATGCAGGAAGCGTCTCTCTAAGAGACAGAAACAGCTTTTCCTGGTTGCTGTTTCTACCAAGTGCACTTAGATAGCAGGTTGAGTGATACCATGAGCGATGTTCTTCTCATGAACAGTCTTGGTGTCATTGTAGCAACAGAATGCAAGTAGCTTATGTTTTTAAACCTGACCTCCAAATTGAAGGAATAATTTGAAAACAGTTCAGGCAACTCTATGGGAGGCAAAGATTATGTATAACTGATTTGATTTAGGGACAGAAATCAGTGTACCTAGCTGAGTAAAAACTGGCTTGTTTCTTACATTGTCATCCTCAGTGCCCACTTCTGTGCAGCGTTTTGACAGTTGTGACCTCAGCAGTGCTCTCTCAATACCTTGGAGTTGAGGTCTCTCTGAATGGCTGATTCAGTGACGTCAGCCAGGCTGGATGTGGGCAGCAGCCAGGGTACTCTTTAGGCTCAGACTGGGCCTGGTAGTGATCCCAGAGCTCCCCACCCATGATGATGGCTGACATGTTTTTTGCCTGGAGTACTTTGGAGCCAGCAGTACCCAAGAAGTCACCATGGCTCTAGGAAAACCTCTGGAAGACACCCATGAAGTATCAAAGCTAAGCAACATTGGTGCCATTCGGATGTGCCTCTGAGGAGGAATTGGCTGCAAAAAGAACCCCTCTAGGAATGAAACAGACTGACTGATTATGCAGTGGCTTTTCTAATTGCAGCATAAGTGAGAATGTCTGTCACACAGTGATTTCTGTTCTGACATAGTTAATGTTCAGCCACTTTGTGTGGGGGCAGTAATTAGGTGGAGGATGTTTGGTAATCCTGGTTCATACTAGTGTCATCCTAGGAGGTGCAGAACTGCAAGGAAGACTCAGCATGTCAGATATATTTTATCCTGCTGTCAAGTCTAAGGTCATTGCATTCAAAGAAGGTGGATAATATTACTCTATCTGCATTTGTTATATATTTATTGTCAGTAATAGGTGAAGATTCTCCTGTTGATTATACAGGGTAGGGAAAAGTAGGTTTGCAGTTGTATGTGAAAGAGTTTATTCTTATAGTATTACTTATTAATTGTATCATTTTCCATGCAAACAACTATATTTTGCCCCACCCCTGTATAATGAATAGTTCTGGTCTCATTCTTGGGCTCTGCCCTGTTTTGCTGCTGCTCGTTTGGAAATATTTGAATTTGGTGCACATCTGTGCTGAGTGAGGCCACTTGAGGCTGAAGCAGTAGTCTTCACTTATCAAGATAATAATAAAACCTAACATTTACATAGTTTTGCAGTTTTTATTTTGTTCTTTCTCAAAAAATTTTTTGTCTTTAAAAATAATCCCATGGGATTTGTAATAGCACTCACATTTTAGAAATAGGGAAATATACTTAGACCTGGCTTGGCTAGTAACTAGCAGAGCCTAGGATGTGAATATTAACCATCAGGGTTCATACTAGGTATTTTTCCCATGGCCCCAAAATGCCCCCAACCCCCAATGGAATAGGATATGTGATTTTTAATGCCATTTCCCCAGCTTGCCGGGATGGAGCAAAGGAACCTGTTTTGCTTTAATTGAAATTAATTTAACTCATGAAAAACACTTGGGAACTAATCGTCTTTATGTTTTAATAAGCTATAGCTGAGTTTTCTTGCACCAAGAACACAGTGGCTTTTCCTTATGTGGACGCTAATACTGTGCTAGGTATTAGGGACTGACGGACGAACAAACAGGCCTGGTCCCTGCCTTTGTGGGCTTGCATTTTAGTGGACAGCGCACACCATGAACTGGAAGCATACGTAAGGGGGGAAGACTTGAGCTAATCAGAGAAGACTTTCCTGAAGAAGTAATTTTTGAGCCACTCATTCTTGTTGTCACAAGAAAAATAAATGAAAAAAAATTACAGAAAAATTTCCCCTATGTGTATTCTTGATATAGACTAGGAGAATAAATACTCACATATTAAAATGTCAAATTCAACTATTTTAGTTTGAGATGGAGAACCAAAAGTAATCAAAGCATATTGAAATATAATAAATTATTTTCAGAATCACTTTTAAAAATGTCATTGTATTTTCTTTCTTGATCTATAATTATCGAATACTTTCCACTAAATATTTTACCCCATATTGGTACTAAATATATAAACTTGTTTTAAGGTGGATGGGTTTGTTTAAAAAAACAAAAAAATCCCCTCAAAAAACTGATAAAGGTTACTCAGTTAAAATCTCCGTTTGCCGTTTTTAGAAAATGACCTAACTTTTCATTCTTACTTTGGAACCACTAGATTATTCTTTTATTTCTTTCCATCCTTGAACGTCTTCCAAAGTGTTATATCTCCTCCTCAAATAAGGAAGAGTGTGTTCCTCACCATCCCAGTGAAGGTTCTCACCACCGATGCCTGGTTTGTAATTAAATTAATTATTTTTCATTGAAATTGATCACTCAGTGTTCCTAGGCCTAGCATGGTGTGTGGCAAGTATCAGACACATTTTTCAATAAGCGAATGAGTTTCATAAATTATTGCATTGTATAGTTTGCCTTTTACCCTAAAACATCTCTAGCAGAAATTTCATTATGTAGATAGCCTTGTAAAACTAGTTTTGAACATTTATTTTAAATTGAAGTTGTCTGAGAATATTTTAGTAGAAACATTTCTTTACAGTTAATTTATTTACTTTTTATACATTATACAGTTTCCCCTTTAATTTCTTTTTGTTAAAAATAATTTTTTTCCATAGAGCAAGTTTGGAAAATAATAAAAATGTAAAGAAGAAAAAAGTTTATAATGCTGCTACTCATTGTCATTACTGTAGTTCAGTACATTTCCTTCCAGTTTGTTTGCAATTTATGTGTGTTTTTAAAAATTAGAATCATACATATGTAATTTTATATTTATCTCTTTTAAACTTAACCTGAAATTATGACCTTAAATTAACCTTAAATAATATTAAACTATTTTTTAAATATATTTTTAAAATTTAGGAAACCATCAGAGAGCATGATTTTCTTGACTGCATAATACTCTTGCTACAGAAGCACAGGTTTTTTACACAACCGTCGCATAGGCTGGGTATTGTTTCCATGCTATGGCTATTATGCTAAATTGTGCTGCAATTAGCATTTTCTGCACATAGTAACTTTTTGCACACCCATGATTATTTACATAGCATAAATCACCGAAAGTGTATTAGTAAATTTCTAAAAAACTACCTTCCAAAAAGGTATATCCATTTATTTATATTCATACCCCCCAAATACAGTGGACATAATTTTTAGTCTTTACCAAATTGTTTCACAAAAGATGATTTTCTTTGGAAATATATTGGTAAGTTTTATTGGCTATTTGTGTTTATTTATTGACTTGTCTGTTACTTTTTTCCTAGTCTAGTTGCCATTTATTTATTGTTTTTAAAGTTCTTTTTAAGAATGCCACTAATCCTTCTCTTCAAAATATTTTTCTCACTTCATTTATTTTTAATTGATAGTATTTTCTTAACATACAGAAACTTAACTATGTGCACACGTGTGTACACATGTGACTGTTTTTCAGATCTGAAGTAGAGGGCTGAGTCACTGATGGAGAGGTGCTAAGTGGGCTGGAAGTAGCTCTTTCCTTTTTCGTCCATTTGCTCTTAGATTAGGATGCTAATCATTTCTTTACTCGTTCTATCAATGTTGTAATTAGAGGTAATTCTTTCCCCCAAAGGGCAGATTATTGATTTACTCTAGTTATTTGTTACTACCTTTTGTATGGAAATTTCTGTGTTTTAGTGGGAAAATGCAGGTAGAATGAAATTAGATACAGGTGCTTAGCCTCTGGCATAATCCTGTAGTCGGCTGAGGTTTTAAAAAAGTTTTTTGTACTGAAGCTTCTGCCATTCTCCCCGAATCCTCTCTCCCTCCCTCCTTCCCTTCCTTCGTTTTACTACACCACTGGGTCACGAAGGAAGGAGAGGAGAATCAGAGTGGATTATGGCTCCTCCAGTGTTCCTGGATGATGCAGAATTAAAGTATTCATTAGTAACCTGTATTACAGATTTTATGTAGAATGTTAATTTAGATGTATAAAAGGCATTAGACTTTCTGTGAAAATTTCAGAAACTGCTATTTGAAAGAAAATGCAAATTTGCAAAGAATAGAAATGTAACTGATGGGTGAAAAGTGTCTTGCCTAAAACTCTTCAGACCAGGTCAGTTTAGGATCAAATGTCAGAACATTTATAATTAACCCATATTAGCATAATGAACACTGAAATGTTCAAATGTGAAACAATGCATTTCCAAAGTCGTTTTGCGTTTTCAAAAATGGCCTGTATAGAAAGAACCCTTTAGAAATTAATGAGAAGTTTTAGGTATAACATTAGATTAGGTTCTTGAATTAAACAAAGACCTGCATTTTTTTTAAAGCCTACTTATGTAATACAAAAACAAAATGAAATTGTAAAATATTAATTAAAATATGTTTGGGTAGATATTCTTGCTTCTGAACTCAGAGTTACTAAGAAAATCTTTAGTTTCCCAAAACTCAAAATGTTCATTGCCAATAGCCAAGTAATATCTTCTGGTAAGCAGTGTGGTTTAAAATTATGATCCTGTGTTTAGCTAACTGAAGTCCGAGTTAAGTGTTTATGATTGTATTTGAAGTTATACATACTTTTATACAATTAAACACAAACATAATTCTGAGGTTAAGATAAACCTGTTTAGTATTTATTAAACTTTATTGATCAAGTCTGCATGTGTTTATTGATCATCTACTATACGCCTAATTCATTACTTAGCTCTTTGGGATAAGGGAGAGGGAGTCAGGTACTTGGAGAGAGTTTTCCAGAATAAAGTATTATTATCTGTTAGGCAAATATAAAATAGTACTAATCTGGCATCCTTTTATAATAGGGTTCCCAACCACAGTTGAGTTTTGCTCTATTAATAGCGTTGTTGATGTCAGCATTTTCTTGGAAGAAGAGTTTTTTGCTTATTCAACTTCTGCCTTGTGTTAGAGGTTTTTTTTGTTTTTTGTTTTTCTCTGCTAAACATCTAAACATTGCTGTTATTGTAGCTTTTGTTTTTGTTTTTGTTTTTTTTCCTGGCTCTCTGGTCCAAGAATTCAGTTTTGAACCTTTTCTTTTTTTAAAGCAACATAGAATAATCAAACAACTGTGTATCTCTTGGTATAGTAGCTAATTTAAGGTTATTTATACCCATTTACTTAGCAGGAAAGTCTCATTCCTAAAGGACATAAACTCTATATTCCTTGTAAGGACCCTCGAGTTATTGGAACTCTGTACATATTAAAGCAGTATTATCAGTTTTAGACCAAATAAAAATGTTCTATATCATTCTAATTTTTGCCATTCCAAAACACAGAGGCCTTCTGTGGCTTGAGTAGTTTAATCAAATGTTTAGAATTTCTTGGCTGCAACCTGGTGTAGAGGAGTCTAACTCAGCTATTGTGTAGAAGAGGTCATTCTTCAGTCACTGCTAAGCTTCTGTAAGTATATTATTGTTAAGTGCTGTTAAAGAAGAAAGAACTTTGAAATCTTGATTAGAAAATAACATGTACTGATTGTGCTTTATTTTTTTGAGATGTAGCTAAAATACATATTTTAATTGCTATAGGGCAGTGTTCAAACTTGCATAAAAAATGTCTCTACTCCTAGACACATTGAATATGTAATTAAGAGCCAAACCACTAAAGTTAGCATGTGGATTGTATTACAAGAATTAAATGATGGCTTAATTAGTTTCAAATGATTTTTCAATTTGTACAATTTCAAGTTTAATGAGAAGTGCTATATGAAAATTCCACTGTCTAATCGGGACCTATCTTTTGTCTGGACCATTGCTACAATGGTCCCATTTACCACACCAGTGACTCTCCAGCTTGGGGTTCACACCATCATTTGGGATGCTTGCTAATAAAGCACATTGTTTTGTCTGGACCATGCTAAATAATTTTGATTCAGAAGACTAGAATGGGGCCTAGGAGAATCTGCAATTTAAAAAGCAACTTGGGTGATTTTAAAGCCCTCTTGGGAGAAACCAAAGACCTTTTCATGGCTTGAAGCTGACCTTGGCCTCCTTTCCCGTTGAGCTCGGTCCATTTCATGGGGGATCCCTAACAGATGGCGATTCTGCTCTGGAAGCAGGGTTGGCTTTCATTCCTTACCCTTGTTGTCTTGCCCAAATTCCAGTGTGAGGCCCACCTTCACCTTCCTCGTGGTAATATTCTCATCTTTTGTCGTCTAATTTCAGGTCAGCTCTTTATTGTACTTTTCCCTACAACATACCCTCTTTAGGTGTAAAGTCAGTTGCTCTCTCATCTATGCTCTCATTATGCTTTATTCAAACCTCTTACCCCTTTTCATACTTATTACAGTTGTTAAGAGTAGAACCCTGCTAACTAACTGGATTTAAAACCTGGTTCCTCCTTTCTAGCTGTTTGACGAAGGATACGTTACTTAACCTCTCTGGGCCTCAGATTCCTCATGTTCAAAGTAGGAGAATAGTGACTCTCACTGTCTGTTGCAAAGACCAAATGAAATGATAAAATAAATATATGCAGGATTTAGGACAGTGACTATTAAGTAGTAAGCATGCAGCGAAGGTCAACCTTTGTCTTTATTATCTCTAACATTGTCATTTTCATCATTATCCTACAGAGCCCCCTCATATCCAGAAACCTGGAGGGTAGGAATCTTGTCTCCCCTTCTATTTCCAACATCTAACACACCACTCACTCCCCAGAGTGTCCTGCAAATGTTGGTTGAATTGAATTGACTTTATTTGCAAATATGTTACCTAAATTGGGTGTCGCTAGACCTTACACCAGTCTGTGGCTATAGAACACATCTCTACATTGCTTGCCTCACAGCCTCCTCTAAAGACATACAATAGCGCCTGCTTTTCTGCAGTTTCGCTTTCCGAGGTTTCAGTTACCCACAGTCGAATTCACAGTCTGAAAATATTAAATGGCAAATTCCAGAAATAAATAATTTATAAATTTTAAAATGCCTGCTTTTCTGCGTAGCATGATGAAATCTGGAGCCTTCTAGCTCCATCCCACTCTGGATATCCCTTTGTCCAGCATCTCCATACCTGTTAGTCACTTATAGCCCTTGGTCCAGTGTCTCCACGCCCATTAGTCACTTAGTAGCCCTATAGGTTATCAGATCAGCTGAGGTGGTATCGCAGTGCTTGTGTCCAAGTAACCCTTATTTTATTTAATAATGGACCCAAAGGGCAAGAGTAGTGATACTGGCAATTTGGATAGGCCAGAGAGCAGCTGTAAAGTGCTTCCTTTAAGTGAAAAGATGAGTATAGTACAAAAAAATATTTGGAGGAAGAGAGAGACCATAGATAGTGTAACTTTTATTACAGTATATTATAATTGTTCTATTTAATTATTATCATTGTTAATCTCTTACTGTGTCATATGTAAAATTAAACTATCACAGATGTGTATATATTGGAAAAAAACATACACAGCAGTCAGCACTCTCTGTGGTTTCAGGCATCTCCTAGGGGTCTTAGACAGCATCCCCCACAGATAAGGAGAGACTACTGCACTTCCCTTGCTCCTAAGTCAGCCTCCATGATTGGTCCTGCTCCTCTTCTGGGTCCTCATATGCTGCAGGAAGGAGCACCTGTAGCAGTGTTGGCTGGGTGCACTGTGGGCTTTTGACATCTGCACCAGGATGTCCCTCTTTATCCCCCTGAAAGTGCCTGTAGCTTCCGTGAGCTGCACTTGGGTCTCCCTGGACCTCCTTGTACTGCCTCAGAGGAAACTGCTCCTTCATTCACAGTGAGTGTTGCTTGCCTGGGAACAAGCTCCTCTCAGAAACACAGAACCTGATTGCGCATTTGGAAAAGACAGCAGTTGGTCAAAGGCAGTGAGCCTGTGAAGTGTACCTGTGTATTCATAGAGCCACCACGTTACATGGCTCTGTCCTGCATGGGGGAAAGTGTCCACATTCCTATCTCTTAGAAGACAGAAAACTGACCAAAGTATCCAAGCGATCATTTTTCCAGGCTGCACAGTTTCACAGATCTTAAGTCCAAGTTGAACTATCAAAACAAAAGAAAATAAAACAAAACACAGATTTCTCTCCCCCTTAGCAGTTTCTGCAAGAAGTACAATCGCAATGGTGGAATTTTCTCTTCCCCCTTTTATTTCTTACTTGACAAATCACTATGTTTGTTTTCCATGGTGTATTAGTTTCCTGGAGCTGCCATAACTAAGTGCCATAAGTAAATACCATAAACTTGGCAACTTAAAACAACAGAAATTTATTCTCTGAGCTCTGGCGGCCAGAAACCTGAATTCAAGGTATCAGCAGGACAATGCTTCCTCCAGTGGCTCTGGAGGACAGTCGCCTAGTTCGCAGTGGCAGCGGCAGTCCTCGGTTTGTAGCCACATCACTCTAGCCTCTACCTTAATTTTCATGCAGCCTCCTTCTCTGTGGGTTCCTTTTAAGGATCCTTATTATTGGATTTGGGGCCCACCTGGATAATCCAGGATTATCTCCTCATCTCAAGATTGTTATTGTATTTGAAATGACCCTTTTCCCAAATAGGGTAACATTTATAACTTTCCAGGGATTAGGATTTGATATCTTTGCATGGCCATTATTCAGTCTACTATATATGAGTGATAAGAGTTTATATGATCATATATTGTTTCAGCATACCAATTTCATAAATTAGTTGTATAAGTTACCATTTGTAATCTGGTTGCTGTCTGGAATTTTCCATATTTGAGGGAAAGAGAATAATAACTGCAGAAACAATTTGTTGAGCTCTTAGTCTGTGCCAAGCACTGTAGTGTGCACCAGCTCACATTCCCCTGGGAGAAAGGTGCTACCATTATCCCCATTTTCCTGATGAGGTGGCTGAAGGGCATGGAGCACTTCAGTAACTTGCCAAGGTCTGCTTGGCACGTTGGTGGCAGAGTCAGCAACGCATTCCTGGTGGGCCCCTTCAGAGTTTGTGCTCTTAAAGACTCAGGGCTGCAGGGAAGTGGCTGCAAGTCAGGGTGGAGCTGGGGTCTTGGTATCCTCAGTTCCATTAACGGGGTGATAAGATCATTGGCAAGTTAGTCCACCTCTATGAACTTGATTTTCAGTCTTACCCAGTAAAAGAACTATGAATAGGAAATTACTAAGGAGGGAAAAATCAAAAGAAAGCCAGTGAGAAGCTTTAGGCAAAGATTAGGTTGGCTTAAGTTGAATTTCACATTAGATGTTTGGCTTATCTGGGAAATTTAATTACCACCATGCTTCTATGAAAGCATTGGGTAAACTGTTAGGTACTATACAAATGTTAAGTGATACTGTTATTCAGTTAGTCCCATTCCCCCTTGTACGATGGTACCTTAAAAATAAACATGCTAGGGATTTTTAAAAAAATGCTTTTAATACTTAAAATATTATGAAACATCAGTATTTTTAGAACCATTTTCATAATTTTAGTTCATGCTATCCTTTAACTTTATGATACAGAAATAATTGGATTTCTCCTTAATTATAGAATTTGTTTTATTGAGATGTCATTAAAAAACTCCAAAAATACCTTCTTGGAACTCCATTTCAGAAAAGCAATTTTGAATCATTCTGGTTGTGTCTGGTTTGAATGTTAAGTTACCTTTTGATTAGGGATCATGCCTGCTAACATCTGCCAGGCTTTTACCTGTCTGGCACGGCTTTTTCTCCTAACCAAGACTCGGGGTCTGTGAAATCAGTGTAAGGCCAGGTGCCTTCCACAAGCAGAGTCTGGTGGGCAGGTCCTGAGGGTGACAGAGCCTCCCATCTCCCTCTCCCCCCACCGTTTTGCTGTAGGACTGTCTACTTGAGGCCTTCCTTTTATCTCTGTTGCTCCACCTTCATTTCTTTCTACTGCCAGTTGGTAGATTTGGCTTAAAAATGAACAAACCTCCTGCTCCCCTGGTTCAGAATTAGTGATTTTTATGCTTTCAGAGATCTTGCTGTGAAACACACAGTAGTCTGTTGAGTTTCTGTTAAGCCTGCGAGTCCACAATGGAGCATTGATCCTTGTGGCTGAGTGGCAGCCGGGCTTCTGCAGCTCAGCCTGAGCTCCAGTAAGAACATATAACAGTGGGTGTTTAGATCTGTCACATTGGCTTTTGTTATAGTTAAATCAGGGGCATGCTTCCCCTTCATCTCCATCCTTTAGACAGTGGTGTTCTGCTACCTTATAGACTTTTGATGCACATGTGATCATTTATGAAATCATCAGATTACATCAGATGTGCTGATTTTTTCCCCCTCATACAAGAAATTATTTTCAGTTGATGTATTGATTGGTATAGTTGCTGCAAATTGAGCCTGATCCATTTATTCCTTTAATTGAGATTTACTAAAATTGTCTCTCTCTCTGGAGACTGAAAAATGATCCACATTTTGAATGAATTGTTCCAATTCTTTCCATGCCAGGCAAGTTTCTGTGCTAAATTCGGTACTTCAGGAGACAGTGTTAGGATCTGGAGAGTTAAGAGTGAGACTCGGTGGCTGCCTGACCGTGTGCACATGCCAGGAGGTAACGCTGGAGGTTCATGTTGGGGTTTGGACATAAGTGCTGCTCCATTAAAACAGAACAAAACAACAAAGCAAAACAAAAAAGTCAACTTGATTTGTGTGGAATATGTGCTAAAAATCTGGAAAACTGAGATTCTCTGGTATGGGAAATCTTGTGGTGAAGTTCCCAGCATTAGTGGTGGCACCTGGAAATTGTAACTGCAATTCAAATTAATCTGAAGTAGGCCCTGTAGGGGTTGCTGGGGGAAGTTTGCAAGTGGTGTTTGTTTTGGGAATGTGAAGTGTTGATGGTGACACCAAATGTATGAATATTGAAGGAATGCGTGGACTTAGGAGAAGGAATTAAAAGGAATTTAAAATTTTATTTTTACATTACTGTCTATAAAATGCATGATCTACTAGTAACTGTAAACAAAGATATAATCATAGAAAGTTTGGTTCCAGAAAGATGCCAGGGAAGTGTCCTGTTCACTGAGTACCACGCTCATTTCCATGGAAATGCCGGAGAGAGCACAGCAGCCGGTCAGGGATTCCGTTAGCCGTGGTCAGAGGGGAACTACTTCTTCCAATTTACTTTCAGGTGGAATGGTAAAACAGTTCTAATACTCTTGCATTTCTCAGTGGTATTGCCCAGTAACTTTCAATTTACATTATATTAAAGCTGTCAGAGGCCCCCAAATTGGGGTTTTGTCTTTTCTCTTTTGGTGTTGATGCTTTGGTACAATTTGAAATACTGTGAAAAATTTCCAGTGTAACACAGATGAATTTTTAATGTGACCAACTAAGTCAGTTTTACTCACTCAAATATTAATAAATATTGTATAGCAAAAAGGCTGTGCTTATATTAAATTTCAATGTTAAAGTCTTAGAAATTATCTGCATTTTTCACCTTATCTTTTTTTTTTAAGAAATTAGCAAAAATGTCACAAACAAACCCCCCCCCCATTTTTTTGTTTTTGTTTTTCTTTTTGTTTTTTGGTAGCATCTTCATACCAAAAAGCTGAGGCTAACTGTGCACAGCTTATTCTGATGTTTCTTCTTCTAGACAACTGTAGTTTTGTTTAGGTTGTGAGTTAAAGGCCACCCGAAACCTGTGGTTATGAACTGGGGAGGAGTCTGCTGTGTTGCCAACCCGGCCTGCGCAGTCCAGCTCTCCAGGGCCTGCAGACAGATAATATAGGCTTAGGTGGTGTGTGTGTGTGGGTTTGGGGGTGGGGGTGAGGAGCCTGGTTCTAATCCTGGGATAAGCCTTTGCAGAGCAGAATAGATGGAGAGAGGCTGTAGTTTGGAACTGGGGAGATGTGTCTGGGCATGAGCAGGGCCTAATGGCGAAAACAAGAAGCTCCTCTGACCCCCCTGAGACAGCCATTCCTTTCACCTGTCCTCCGGGTACAGCAGGGTCGGGAGGGGAGTGTCCTTAGCTCTTGCCACCACTAAAGCACAGTCGGCTGCCCTGCACCTTGCTAGCTGCCCTCTTTCTGAACTAAAGACTGAGACCATCTTTAAAACTCCTAAGGACCTAGTGGCCCCTCTGGCCAGTACTGTTGAAGCTGGCGAATTAAGTGATCACCACCCCAAGTTCCCTGGGTACAGGTGCTTCAGAAGGCCCCTTGAATCTGTACAACTCCAGAGTTGCTTCTGGTGCCACCAGCCTTCTTCTTTGAACACATCAACTTCAGAAAATGCGGAAGTCATTTTTATGTGTTTTTTTTTTCCATGGCTGACTTTAAATTGTTGAATTGACCCAAGGGTTACGCTTCCTGTGCATGCCCTATGTGCCCAGTCATGCATACCATGCGCTAGCAGAGTGGGATGGGATTTTACAGTTCCTGCTTCGTGGAGTTGAGCAAGGCAGTGCTCTGTTATTTGGCTAGTTTATATTGGCTTAAAGCATGAAGGGGTTGTTTGGGCTCTTCGGCCTTTAATTACATTCCTAGTTCCTAAGATTTTTCTCCAGATACACACCCTGGCTTTGGTTGAATGGGAGGGAAGAAGGATCCTTTGCTATTTTTAGTCCGCCTTACAGATGCTGGAGGAAGCTCTCTCATGATAGTTTCAGGTCCCTGGATTCCCCCAGAAGCAGTTTTTCTGGACCTTCTTGGCCTTGGTTTCTCTGTGCACTTCGCCCACCCTATTTTGATTGAAACTGCTCTACTGAAGGCCCCTGACCCAGCAGCTCATCCATCCTGCTCTTATCGACTTTCATTTCTGCTGTTTACATCTTGCCTTGGGGGTTCCTAAGCCACACCTGAAGTCGTCTGTTCAAACTTCACTAATGTCTTCTGAAAGGTAGAGAAGGGAGCTGGGCATATGCCAGGTCCTGGGTGCAGTGTTGTGCAGGTGTTTTTTCATTAAATGTTCACACCTGCTTCTAAAGGGCGATGCTGCCATTCTCACCATTTAAATAATGCAGAAACTGAGATTCAGAGCAGTGAGGAATGGTGATATCTCACATGTATTTAGTACAGAAATTCTCACCGCAACCAGGTAATGCTTCTTTGTTCACTCATTACATGTGGACAAGCCTGTAGGTGAAACCTGGTCAGAGTGGTAAGCTTGGCTGTGCTGAGTTCTCGCCTCTACATGCATCTCTCACCTGAGGGAGGCAGCCTAGTGTAGGGTTTAGATCAGAGCTTACACTCTAGAGCCAGATTTCTGGCTTCATGACTTGTGTGACCTTGGGCAAATTACTCCACCTTTCTGTGCTTCACAGTTTCCATTTGGGTATGATTCTAATAGTTTTTTTGTGTTTTTTTTTTTTTAGCCAGGAAATAAGCAAAGATTCATGTGGCATGAGCCAGCTTAATCTGTTCGAGGATAGGGTTAAGCTCCAGGCTGTTAAGTTTCAAGTTGCTTACTGCCTGCTGAATGCTAAGATGTCACTTTTCTAAAATAAGAATCCTGGATGCCATAGGTAAGCTACTCATTCCTCTCTGCTGTCCTCAGAGAACTGATCTTCCTCTCTACATATATCAAAGTCCTGTGGGCCTTCCAGCCCCACCCCCACCTTCAAAAGTGAGTTTCCTCTGCTCCATTGTCTGATATTTAATCCCAAATGCAATGGGGCTAAGTACGGGGGAGCGACTCATGGCTGGCTTATTGCCATTCTAGCCTTACCAGCTGCCCGTGCTGGCCTTTTAGGGTTGCGCTGCAGGCTCTCTCTCCCACCTGTTTCAATAATGAGTGGAACCATGAAGCCTTCCATTCCCTAGTTAGAGAAGAGTCTGCAAGGGTCAGAGCTCCTGGGAGAAGCCTTACATCAACTGGGACTCACATCAAAGGAAGAATATCCCCTTTGCTTTGAGCAGGCTCCTTTAGAGATGACAGGATAGACGTGCTGTGAGAATATTGAGATTCAATGGAAAGGGAGGCCAGTATAGTCTGGAGAGAAGAAGAATCATTTTTCCCGATTCAGGTTTTATTTCAGGCCAATGTGCTTCTGCACAGTCCTGACATCACAGCAATTTAAATACGGCTCTGCCAAGATGAGAAAAGTTCCTGCTAATTTTTTTTATGTTCCATTTTAATGAAAATCATCTCAGAGTTCCAGGTAAAAGACATCCCTGTTGATTTGTGAGATTAAATTAAGGAACTACTACATTGGTTTTCTGAGGTTTTTTTTTCCTTTGACGCTGCACATTGATCTCTGGAATTAATGTTGGTGAGCTTTTGAGGTCTCTAAAATGAGAATGGGAAGGGCTTGGCTCTTTTTCATTCCAGAGGTGACTGAAGTTGGTGTGTAGGTATCTGTAGATATCCAGATTTTCTTTGGATTTTTTCAATGAACACCTTGAGCCTTGGGATAAAGGCATTGAATTTTTTCATGTAGGGATATTTCTATTCTTGGGTCTCATTCTGGGGACCTGCAGATTGGGGGGCAAAATGGAGCTTCAAAAATTGTAGTAGTGTTGTAAGTTCTCAAGTAGCTTTGAGTACTTTCAGAAGAATTCTCTTGGGAACTGGAGTGGGGGTGTGGGGCTGAGGACAGATGTAAGAAGTAAAAGAAGAAAGCAACTGCAGGAACATCTGGAAAACTCTTGAAGTGCAGAGTCCCTGTGTGCCCCAGAAGGTCCAGTGATCAGAGGCTAGGGAGGCAGATGTCAGGGTTAGCTGTTTGGGATGCTTTTTGTAATTCTTGTTTTCTCCCCCAGGATACATTTATGCTGTTGTTAAATGATTACCCATACTAGTTCATTCCTTCTTAGTGTATATTTCTAGCTAATATCATTTAAAACTAAAAATAATTTTGTAGTCTTTAGAGTTTCTGAGATTTTTCTGCGCTCTTTCTTCTTCTGAGGTAATTGGTCATCTTAAATCACAGTGAATTTGCCCACACATTCCTTTTTTTTTTTTTTTTTTTGCATTGCAATAAATGATGGGATGTTCCTGATGATGAGACTGAGTTGTTAGTTCATTACAGAGCCCCAGTCTATGTAAGGACAGGTGCACAGGTAGGTCCTGCGGTGAAGGGTTGGGTTGGGGACAGGCCTAGTTGTTCTTCCCCAACTGTTTCCACTGATGCCTGTTGCCTTGGGACATCCTCTCACCTTAAAGAGACTCAGAATCATCTCACATAGAATGAGATCATGGTATAGCCATGGTGGCATTCTCATAACTTCCTCGCCCTTTTCAGCAGCAGGGAAGAGTCCTATCTTCAAACAATTTTATGTGGAAGCTCAGTTTAGATCATGGAACTGAACATCACCCGGCTTTACCTCCCCCTTAGTTACTTTTGTGACCCCTTGTGACACCACCCCCAACTGTGGAAAAAAATTATTTTTTGATCTACTGGAACTAGAGAATCTCCCAAATCCTATCAGTTCTGGGATTTCCGATTATTGCCCATTTGTGGCTATTAGTCTTAAGTTAGTGAAATATTTCCTCAGAGGTGAACAGGCAGCTCCAGTGGATTTCTGATGGTTGAGGGGGAACTGGCATCACCAGATGGTGCGAATTTTACCAATGACAACAACGAATGAGTAATGTTTCCCAGGTTTTGGGTGATGAGTGTTATGCCAGCTTTGTTTCCCTGGGGAGTCTCTACATAAATGACTTAAACAGTTAGTATTGGGGATTGGGAGACATTTTAATGAAAGAGTAATTATATGATAGACATCACTAGGGAGACCCATTGGATAGTTATAAGAGGATGCAAGATACACAAGACAAATTCTGTTGGACAGTTTGAAAAGTTGATAAAGTGAATGGTCATTTTAGAAATGTCTCTTAAAGACTTCCTGAACTGTGAAATTTCTTATACTAACCTTGAAATTAGAGCAAGCTGACAAGAACAGCTTGTTTAGTAGAAATCACTGGGCTTCACACAATAGTTCTAAATGGGGTTCTCAAACTTGAGTTCCTGAAATAATTCTCAGGTGGCCTATGTTCTACATAATTTATAAACTTTATCTTGATGTATTTTATTACTTATAAAGTCTTTTTAAAAGTTTTTCCAGTTTTAAGTCAGTGCTTCTCAAGCCAAGGTTCCCAGACCCTTTAGTAAGACCTTCTTTGGGTCATCCTTGGTAATTATTTTTCTTCAAAAGGTCTCTGAACCTTATTAAAATTTGAGAAAGGCTGACATAAAGGAGGATATTAGGTGACTGGGACCACAGATTACATGAATTTGTTTTCACATCTGTTGGAATAATATATTTTCTCTCTCTCTCTCTCTCTCTCTCTTTTTGAAGAGAGAAAAAGTAAACTAATGAGCAAATTGTGGGTGTTTCTGTGGCATAGAGTGGTCTACTGTTACCATGCTATAATTTACTTTTGTTCACTGTTGTGAGTAAATATCTAAAATATATTTGCGAAAGTGCTGGTCACATTACAAGTACCTTTAAGGAAAAGTGACCCTTATTTTGCTTGGAGAATCTTCACTGATTCCCTTTTAACTGCATCAGATAATTTTACTTCTGTGTTCTGGGCTTTCCTTATACTGATTTCATCTTACTAGTCCTTTACACTGTTCCATCATCTCTGGGAAGCATTCTTGTCAGATCTGTTACACAAATTCACCTTGATTCTATCCACCATGGAACCTTGGTTCATATTAAACCCCTTATTTAAAATGTCTCCTCTTCCATCCATCTGAATCCCAGTTACACCCTAATGTTTGCGCTTCATCATAGTTCTTCAATGAATGGGAGTGAAGCTATAATGAAATCGTAAATTCTAACACAGTCCTCCAAAATTGAATATGTGAGGAGGAGATACTGACATGATCCTTCACTTAGAGTTCTAACCCATTTCTATTGTCCTTTCCATTTTGACCACAAGGAACCTTAAGTCTTTTAGCATGGTATAGATGAGGCTGGATCACCTCAACACAGCTTCTTAAAATAATATGCAACTAGATAACTGGGTTAACAAAGTATAAAATACTCAATGCCAATGAAACGTTTCCCTTTAAGTGTGTTTTCAACTCAGGTTCCCAATCTGCCTCCATGTCTCTCCTCGAGAACAGGATCTAGAGAGTGATGGACATTACAGTCCTACCTGGCTAAGGAAACCAGTGTCCTATATATGACTTTACCCTTTTTCCACTGTCATATTTATCCTTTTTTGGGAAGTTATTATCAATTCATATCCATTAGAAACCTTGGTAATGGCCTCTAAGGACAATTATGGGGTCCTCAAATTTGAGAACCTATGACAGTTCCCTGTGATAATCTTTAAATTAACATAAGCCCTTAATTTAAATCTTAAACACAATTTAATTCCTTACTATATATTGCCTCAGTCATGTTTGTTTTATATCATAGGCACTCAATAAATAATGCTTGCAGCTGATGCTGACCTATCTCTCTTATCTCTTCCAAGATGATGAAATTGCCCTGAGTACGGGTACCATGTTGCCCATGCAGTTATTGATCAGGACATACATGCTTGGTTGATTGTAGGTGACTCTGTTTGATTAATCTCCCGGGGTCAGGGGACTGTTATTGGCAGCTCCAACAGCGCTAACTCATATAATTTTTTTTATTTGGACCAGGTAAGTTGCAATGTTGCTTATATGGGAATGACCCTGTCAAGTGAAAATCTGAATTTTTCCCTGGTAACATTGATAACTTTTTTGGACTGCTAGGTAGTTATTGGAAACAGGAAGACAACACGTAGATGCTCTAGTGGGAGATTGATAGATTCGGCTTCTTGAGGCGACAGGGTATGCTGGTGTTGAATGCATGACCATGGAGAAAACATCCATCCAAAAAATAATTTAGGGTAAGAGGCACAACCAGAGGACATGTGTTAGATGGAATCCAAAGCAAACCTACTAATTGTGAAAATGATTTAAGGGTTATTGTGGAAATTTACTGGTACTGCTGACTCAGCATAGGACAGAACAAACATGAGGCAGAGCTGGTGTTGCCATAGTAGTAAAGTACCCACAGGCTGTGAGCCTGAGGTTTATTTAAGTCATAGTTAGAGTCCATCTGAAACGCCAGTTTCAGAAACAAAAAAGGATGCTAGAAGTTTGATTTTGTGTGATCAAAGGTCATTTCGAAACTAAGAAACCAAAGGAATAGTAAATGTTTGTTCAAATGTTTGTGTTTGAGGTGATTAGAGCTTCTTGAAGCTTAGAATTAGGGAGTGAATGGTAAGTGATATTAAAAAAGAATAAAATATTTTGTTGTTACTATGGAGGGATATCTTTTTCTTTAGAGAAGATTGAATCACTTATAGGCAATTGATCCAGTTAATAATCTGTTTTTCTTTTTATCAGCTCTAACCAAATTATTTGGATTAATTTTTCTTGCTTTCCTTGCATGATATGAAATACTAGTTCAGAATGCCTCTCATTTGTCATTAAGAAATTGTCAGCTGCTGTCGACAAACAGATAATGAGATTGACACAGGATCAATATTGCCGTCAGTCCTTAGAGCAGACATGTGTTTATCAGTAAAATGGCTCCTTCAAGCATGGGCTTAACGAGTTGTTTTCTACTCCAGGAGTAGTAGAAAACATATAAATAAACTTCATTCTAAAAACGGTTTTTAGAAATGTCATCAAATTTTTCAGTGGATGATCAGTTTTTAACTGTTTTACACATCAAGATGGGACTGCAGTTCAGAATTTAATTATGACCCCACTTGTCCCTCCCCTCACCAACACACGCACAACATAATATAAAAATTCAACAAGTAGCTTCTTTCACTTTTTAAAAATTTTAAGTTGGTGTTCTAGGAGGGTAACATTGAGAATTTTAAGAAAGATTATCTTCAATATCCCTTGTTGCTTTACTGTGATAATTTTTCAATTTGGGGAGGCAGCTAGTTTGGTTTTGCTTAAAAAAACAAAAAACAAAACAAAACAAACAAAAGCCTCCTAATTTAAATACAGTTATTTTAAATTATAATTTTAATGTAAAAATAGAGAAAATTTGGGAACTCTAAGGGGGAAAATCACTCATGATCTTATCAGAAATAAAATCACTGCCATCATTTGTAAATTTCCATTTTATTTTGAGGAGCATGCTTTATTTTATATATTCTGCTCTCTGGGTTTATTAGTTCTAAGTGTAGCTATAAAACACTCAACAGCTGTATGTCAAGTGCAGAGAGATGACCGTGGCCTTCTGGATTATCTGTGAATCTTCTTTACGTATCGCACAGGGGTGACTGGCTTAGTGTGTAGGGTTAGGATCTGACTGTGGGAGAGATAGCCACTTCCTCTAATGTTGAAGGATGAGGATGCAATAGTGCAGGACCACTGGGGATGGTTGGCCCTCACCCAAGATATCATCACTCTGTGCAACGGATGCTCTGAAAAATTGTATATCCTATGGTAGCACTCTTCAGAAATTTCCACTTGCGTAAAATAATCGCAGCTTGTAAGATTTTTCACTGTATGTCTGAAAAGCTACCTGTTTATTAACATTTGCTGTATATATGATTTCTGTGAAAACTTTGGAGCTGCATATAACCCATTTGGCATAGCCAGGCCTTCCCATGAAACCGAGTTGTCAGCTAAGGCTTTTTTCAGAAAAGATCTGACCTCATTTTCCAGATTATACCTATATATTATTAGGTGTCTTTCTGGCAGCCCTCTCACGTTTGCATTCTAAGGAGGTGTGGGATTCTGTTAGGAGTTTTCTGCTCCCTGTGTCTCTCTCTAAGTTCCTCTTTCCTTTGCACTCCAGTGAAGTCCCACCCCTGAAGGCTGGGGATGGGGACTCTGAGGGAACAGGCCCACTGTGAGATTAGGGATGAATGTGAGTCTCTTTGGGATAGGGGTTGGGCATGCATGAGAGAAGATGCACACAGGGTGGTGGGAAGGGGGTGGGGCAGTGCAGGCAAGGACAGATGTGCCTTCAGGCAGAGTAGCCGGGAAGAACACAGCCGCAGCTGAGCACTTTCCAGACAGGTTTTGATCAAAAAGGCTTTGATTACTCCCCTCCCCCAAAATATAGGGGCCTTCATTTAAAAGATCCCTGTGCTTCCCTGATAAATAAACATGTTGCTTCTTTTGGGAGTATAATGTAGTTTGAGATGACCTGGTCTTCTTAGAGTCAACCTTTATTCTTACACCCTCCTCCCTTTATTTCACTAGCATTATAAAAATGCAGTTCATGGAAGACTTGACATAAATATACCAGAAAAGTCTCTGGCCTTAAGAAGCTTCTATTCAATTAAATTACTTATAGCACAAATTAAAAACTACCATCAACAACACCTCACCACAACCAAAATTAAGAGGGGACATGGCAGTCCCTTGGAGATTTCAAGGCAGGCATTGTAAAGAGGGAGTCTGTTCTGTGTGGCTTCAGAGGGACAGTTGGTTTCACAGGAGAAGGTGAGAAAGGGGTGGGGTTGTACTCAGGGCAGCAAGGGATTTTCTTGTAGTACGTTCCATCAGTGGAACGGGCCTGTTTTCCTAAATACCTTAGGTAGGATATTATAATAGATTTTACATGAGAAAACCATTGATTGTTACTGTTTTTTTTCTGTTTTGAAATAGAATAAGCATCTTTTTTTTTATTGTTGTTCAAGTACAGTTGTCTCCATTTTCCCCCCACCACTCATCCTCGCCCCACCCGTCTCTGCCTTCCACCCTTGAACTTAACCTCTTTGGCTTTGTCCATGGGTCCTTTATACATGTTCCTTGATGACTCTCCCCTATTTTCCCCTATTGTCCCCCTCTCCCCTCCCTTCTGGTTACAGTCATTTTTTTTTTCTTTATTTCTGTGCCCCTGGTTATATTTTGCTTGCTTGTTTGTTTTGCTGATTAGGGTCCACTAACAGGTGAGATCATACAGTATCTGTCTTTCACTGCCTGGCTTATTTCACTTAGCATAATGCCCTCCATCCACACTGTCACAGATTGTAGTAGCTCTTTCTTTCTTTCTGCTATGTAGTATTTCATTGTGTAAATGTACCACAGTTTTTTGATCCACTCATTTACTGATGGGCACTTAGGTTGTTTCCAGCACTTGGCTGTTATAAATTGTGCTGCTATGAACATTGGGGTTCATAGCTTTTTTTGAATTGGTGTTTCAGGGTTCTCAGGGTATAATCCTAGCAGTGGAGTTGCCGGGTCAAAAGGCAGTTCCATTTTTAGTTTTCTGAGGAAATTCCATACTGTTTTCCACAGTGGCTGCACCAGTCTGCATTCCCACCAACAGTGCACTAGGGTCCCCCTTTCTCCACAACCTCTCCAGCACTTGTCTGATGATTTGATTGTTACTGTTGAAGATTTATTTGGAACTTGAGTTTAACAGAGCTAAACACGTTTCTTTATTAAAGGCCAAGATTGTGATGGTTTGCAGAACATCCCAAATATACTCACCCATGGAGACGCTTGAGTGGCTGGGGCCCTTCTGGGACTCACTCGGGAGAGTAATAGGTGCCGCCACTGGCAGACTGGAGGGCCCTTGTGTTGTGTGCCTGGAGAGGATGAGCCTGGGGCCCTTTCCAAAGTCAGATGTGTGCTTTGATGACATAGGGAGACCAAGAAAGAAAGATTTTATGTAATCAAAAATAGCTAAGTTTTGAAGCAGGGCCAGAAGTCAGGTCATTGGTATTGTGTCTCCCCGCCTTAGTGAAGGGGAGCCTTGGCAGAAGTAGGCTGCATTTCACTGAGGAGCTGTTAGAGGTGACAGCAAAGAGTGCAGAAGGCCCCTGCCTGCCACTTTGGGTCCGGAGCAGCAGGAGGAGGAAGGAGGTGGCACCAGTTCTCTTCCCTGCGGTGCTCTTGAGGAAGCCTTCCCCTCTCCTTTTAAAGGACTTCATGAAACCTGGATTTCTGTGCAGATACCAGGTTCTACAGACTTGTCTCAAAGTAGCAGCTCCAAAGCTGTGTGGATTACTTGCTGATTTCTTTTGGTTGTTGAGACTCTTTAGCTGAATTTAGGTGCTTTGGCTCTGGTTCTCAGAAAGGCTCTGAGTTGCTCTGCGGAGTTTTGTATCCATTCACCAGATTCCAGCCCAGGCAGTGGAGGAGTGGCCAGCTCCAGTGTCTCTTCCCCTCTTTGGGCCTCCTTTCCCCTTTCCCCTGTCCCAGGGATGGCTTCCTAGAGGACTCCTCCAGGGCTGACAGCCAGTTTGCTTGAAAGTACAGGGCGGTCAGTCTCCTCTTGTTTCCCTTCCGGCCCGCCCTCCCAGGAGAGCAGAGCTGCTGGTGGCCTTTAGGGTAAGGATTTACCAGAGACCTAAGGAGACCCGCCGGTCTTTACCACTCACAAGGCCAAGTTGATCCTGGTCTCTATCATCTGTCTAGCCTGCTTTCCTGTCCTGTGTCCAAGATATGGGTTTCTTAGTGTTTCCACATGTAAATGGCTGGTCTGCGCCGGGTCATTTAACATTGTTCTTACCATCACCACCTCTTTGATCAAAAGAAGTGCAGAGAGGGAGGTGTTCTGCATTTTACTAAAAGAAGAAGGGAATTTAAAATAATATATTTGAGTAGATGTCTTAGAAATATGGAGTTCACAGACAAATGAGATTCTTTCCTGTACAAAATATCTAGGGCTTATAGGGCATCATGGTATGACATGTATGAGATGCCCCCAAACCTACCAGTGGATATGTGGACATCATTATTCTGACAACAGGATCTCCTGAGGGGAATTTTTAGCTTTAAGGTAAGTTTGCAAAGGAATACTTGGGGAACTTGAAGTGATGGGACAGACAACTTTATTTGTAGGTTGAATAATCAAAATCCTCCTCAACTTTCACGTCCTTGCTTCATTGTTATCTATTTTCTCAAGCCTCAGATTCTTCTTGACCAGAACTAATATCACCATTTGATGATTTTCTAGTCCCCTAAATTCGTGACCATTATACATTGCAGAAATTACTGTTTTTTGTTAGCAAATTAAAAGGGTTTGTTTGCCTACATGCATCAAAGCCCAATAAGATGCGAACGGGAGCTTGCAGCAAAGAAAGTAATGTTTTATTTAAGGAATTGGTGCCAAGCCCAGAGACACAAGTGAGCAGTACTCTAAACCCTGGCTCCCTGATGGCCTTTAGGTGATAGATTATATAGTGAAAAAAATCATTAAGCATGGTGGCTAAGGGAGTTGGGGCCGTGGCTCTACTGATTGGTCAGAGCGAGAGCAGGCAGTAGTAAAGCATTCCATCAGGTCCTGATATCAGTCAGCCATGGTGTCATTCTGTCTGGTTTCAGGAGGATGTTGTTGGTAGGGTCATTTGCTTTCATGAGTCTGGGGCTGAAACATAAGAGAGGTCAAGATGTTATTTTTAGTTTAGCAGAAGCTGGGTTCTCATGGTCAATGAACCTGAGGCTTTATTCTTAAGGCAGTTTAAAAAAAAAAAAGATTTTATTTATTTCTTTATTTATCTATTTACTTATTTTTAGAAGGGGCAGGGAAGGGAGGGAGGAAAAAAGGGAGAGAAACATTGATGTGTGAGAGAAACACCGATTGGTTGCCTCCTGTGCACCCCCAACTGGAGACCTGGCCACACCCCCAGGACCCAGGCATGTGCCCAGACCAGAATTGAACTGGCAACCCCTCAGTTCACAGGCCAGCACTCAGTCCACTGTGCCACACCAGCCAGGGCCTTAAGAAAGTTTGACGCTGACTAGACCCAATATCTTAAGGGCTTAAGGGTTAAGGGAGTGGACATGCAATATGTGCAAAGGTGGAAGGATCTGGTTGAAAGGTGGAAAGTGAGTCATGGGGGTATTACACTGGACAAGACTAGCTTGAATTAAGGAGAAAATTATATTAAAGAAATGAAGTTCCTGTCCAGTTACAAAATGACTTTCTCATCTATTAATATGTATGCTCTTTGAAGGCATAACCTCTCCTTTTCTAGTCTATTTCTCTGGAGCAAAATTACATACTCAATAAAGATTTATTAAATTGAATTAAAATATATAAGATAGTATTTCTCCTTCTGTTTGAGGTAAAAATGTAGTTTTCCTGAGTAAATTTAGAAGTTATTTGCTTGAATGAAAAATCGTAAGCTTTGATTAAAAAATTTAAAGACATATAGGTCATGATTATTACAATAGCTTTTGTAACTCAAAAGAATGTCATAATGACAAAGTGCAGTTGGGTACAGTACTCAAAAAGTAATATAATAATTAATAAATTAATAATACAAGAATAAACTTTGTGTTTTGTGTACTAACAACTGTAATCCTACTTTTGCCCACTCCTGTATGTATGGGGGTGTGTGTGTGTATGTATATGTTTTTTCACTCTAAGTCTTTCAAAGACAATAATTGTTAACCACATGAGTTAGTGTGGTGGAATGTCTGGGAAGTGGGAGGTTCAGGAATGCTACATCATTGAATAAATTGCGAACATTTCTGGTTTTAATTTGGTTTACCTACTCTTAGTCTGGAAGATCTGGAACGCTGCCCTGGACTATTGGCTCTGGGGAGGAGGAATGCTAGAATTAGCTGTTGGAATTATGAGCTTCAGGGTCTGGGATCATGAGAAGTGAATGGACTGGAATCTGTTCTCTAAGATGGGCTTTGTGTCTGACTTGTTGATGACAGCCCCATATTGGAAATATTCTTCCATTGTTGATAAAAATATTTTATTTTCACACACAACTTGCGAAATCCTGAAACAAAACAACCCTGCCCCCTCTCCCCCCCCAAAAAAAAAAACGCACAGAAACTTTTCTGGAAGTGATTACTTAGTAGTGTACATTTCATAGACTGTTGACTAAAACACTACAATAAAGAAAATATTGTCTTTCTGTCCCTGAGGGAAATGAGGTGGGTTAACAAGCTTAAATATATAAAGGGTCGTAGTCCAGCAAGTTTTCATGCCTCTGTCTTTCCTTCTTTTCACTATTGCTACTCTCCTTTTTCTGATTTATTGATTACTTATTCTACTTGAATAATACCTTATTCAGAGTGTATTTTTCCCTCTCACATTTACTCTGACTTAACACATTTTGGAACTTCTGTTTGATTTATTAATAAAATTAGCTTTAATAGGAGTCATAAATCTAGGATGTAACAGGTAGACTGAGCAAACAAATTGGCTAAGTATGGTGCTTAAAGAGTTGGTGTTGTTTTTGCTGTTGATTATACTTCTCAGGATCTTATACCTGAAAACAAGCCTTCTTCATGGTGCCTGTGTCCTGCACCATGCCTGTGCCCAGACCTTTACCCTTTGTCTTCTGTGTGGCATGTTGGACAGCAAAGAGCACACAGGATGGGGTTGGCTAGCTGAGAAGGCTCTTTAGCATTAGAAGTTTGCTTACCTTCCTAATTATTTTAGTTTGACCTACTGTTCAAATTAGTTTGCCCAATCAAAATGAATGAGAGAAGACTCCCCGGATGTGTAAAGTTAGCAGGAAAAAACAGATTAGTATTAAAAATATATATCTTGAATAAACAGGTGACCCTATCAAATATGAAGTCTTTATAGTTTGGATATTATTGAGAAAATCTAAAGATATTTACTACAGTGCTTCTGAATCTTATGGTCAGGTATAATAAGCACCCAACATCATATTTTCACTGCCCATAATAACAAAGCTAGAAAGTGTCCTTCTATAATAAAATATTATATTATCAGAAGCAAACCTAATGTGAAATGCTATTAAAGAAACAGGAAATTGTAATGTATATTTGATTGTTGACCTACAGAATACCTACAAGTGAAAGATGCAAAAGTAATTGTTGTGACACGATTTGAAAATGCTCTTTTTCAAATTGATCTATATAGACTTTATAAAGGATGTCCTTCAACTGGTGGTTGGTCTATGGAATGTACCTTAATTTTTAACCCCCTCTTAAAATACAAAATAGAATAGAGGGTGAAGATTTAGGGAAAATAGTGTCCCAGTGTCATAGGACATACAATGACTTTTTAATTTAGGGAGATTTGTACAGGAGAAGGTATTATTAAAATAGGCAATGTGTCATCATTGGTTTTTAAGTCAAGATCCCAGTAAGTATCAGATCTTTTTTACTTCACAATACAAGTAACCTAGAAGCATTTCCTCAAAATAATCGACAGCAGAAACTGCTTTTGTAGAGTGTGGTACCTAGCTAGATAGCCTTTTTAGAAGTTAGAGAAGAGCTTGGTTAGCAGGAGTGTAAAGAAAGGTCATATTCATAAAATGCAGGAACATAACATGGGATAGTCATTATTGGGGGTTCACTTGATAATCTTACTCCATGGTTTTCTGTGAAGAAACTAGTATCTTGATGACTGTTTGCATGTGTATTGGTGGGTCATGGTCATGCTGGGGGAAGTAGTGGAGATCATAAAGCAGTTGGAAAAATTGCTTTAATGCACTGGTTTTCTAAAGAGTCCTCTAATGGAGAAGACAGCCTGCCTGACCCTGGTTGCTTCTCTGAAATTTTACAAGCATATAAATTACTAAAGGCTAAAAAACAATACAAACCCAAGAAACTTGAAAGAAAAAAAATCCAAAAATAAATCCCAAAGGACCCCATGTCTACTGTTTTTCAAAACCAAGTAGTAAGAATTTCTGTTCATTCTTCTTTTCATATGTTGGTATAACCTTTGATTTGAGTTCAAAACTTAAATGTTTGGTTCCAGCTTTAAAAAAGAAAAAGAATATGCCCGGGACTGTTATTTTGAATCACCTTAAAAAAAAAACTTGTGAAAACCTCACTATGATCAGATTTCACCTCTGTGACATTTAAGATGTATGCTACACAAAATACAGTAGCTGGCTAACCAGCTCCGTAGCCCTTGTTAAGCTTTTTCCATTTTGCAAAAGCAATAGCTCTGAAATACAGAAGTGATTGCATTAAATCCTTGGCTGGCAATTTCGTGTGGGATTGGGTATTGAAATGCAGCAAAGCAAATAATGAAGGCATATGTTTACCTATAATTCTTTTTACCTTGGGAGAAGGATTAAATAGGAACAGTTTGGTTGTTGTCAAATTCTTAACAGTTGCTTTCAAGCATGAAACAGTCCCTGGGCTCTCAGGAGGATTTACTTAGCAGTTTGAATAGAGAGGTCTTTACTGCTAATGGAACTGAGATGGCGGGCTTAAGCAATGGGGTGCTTTATAGCCTCTTTAGCCACTTGAGAAGATGTAACATCAAATAGCTGAAACCATCCTGGTCTCTATTGGTGTTTAGGAAGCTGTGCAAAGACAGGTGAATAAATAATTCAGGGTTGTACGAATGTCTGGATGCCAGACGTGTGGAGACTCTCTAAAAGCTTGATTCACAGCAGGTTTAGTTCTGGGGGAAACTCTGGAGCGCCTTCTTGAGCTTGGCCCCAGGGAATGTTTACAGAGAATAACGTTTTCTAAGAAAGAAAGAATTTTCACTTGGGATTGACTGAGCTTTGTGAAACAACTTTTCAGTCGGGACTTCAGTCATGGAAAAGTGTTCATTTAGAAAAAAATTATTTTCAGTACCTATGCTTGACAATTACTGCTTGTGTATGTATGCCTGTGTGTGTATGTTTAAAATACTGGATAGTGATGATTACTTAGAGTCTTAAGTAACCATTCAGGCTCTATGCTATTTAAAAGGTAGGCTCTAAGAAAGCACTTGTCGAAAAGGTGGGAGAGAAGTAGTCATAATTTGTCTGGTGGTAGCTGCTTGAAGCTTCTGCTTTATACTCTCTAGTCAGACTGTTCGAATCAGGGTGGAGGTGTTTGCCAAGTACTCTCTAATGAGCAGGTGGGAAAGCAGGCCTTGGTAGCCTCCCATGCAGGAATATTCACAAAATTTCTGGCTCTTTCTTGGAGTAGAGTAGGACTGTACTTCTTCATTATGTGAACACATGTGGTCATATGACATCTTTAGCCAATTACATGTCAATTCTGGGCAGAAGCATTCAGAGCCAGTGTGTGTTTCACTACCTTCTGTGTCCCCTGCCATGGCCACCTGCCATAATTTGGCTCCCAGGTGAGGACAACTTGGAAATGAGCCTCACCTTCCTGCAGTAGACATGCAGTATGAATGAGAAAGTATCTCTTTCCTGATACTTTGTGATTGTTACTGCAGCATAAAGGCATACACTGATTGATATACCAATAAGGTGCTAGATTCTTGTAGAGGAAAAGAACTGTGCTCAGAAGGTACATTGGTGTTTCCTTACCTTTGCTTACTCAGCAGTGTAGCAGTTCCTGTGCTGGTGTGGTGAGTGGTTAAGTGAGGGGTGGCCGACCCATGGCTCCTAATCTAACACAGCTTCAGTAGGGGATTGGCCTCTCTCTTTAGTTTTTCTTTTTCTCTCATACGTTGCCTCTAACAATTTTTTTTTTCTGTTTTTCCCTCTTCCACCTCAGTCTCTCTCTTTTTTTTCCTTTGGATGGGTTCTTGGTAGGAATTCTCAATTCTACGTCAACCTTGAAGTGGAAAGCAACTTCCCTCTTCTACATATCTGATCCCGATCAATGGGATCTTAGGCACCCTCTTATCTGCCACAGAGGAGGAAAAACTGTCTCTCAGAGTTGATGAAAGTGCTCACCATGATTGCCTAGTGGTGAGAGTTATGTGCTTTCACATAAAAAGCCAGAGCCAGAGCCAGAGCCAGAGCCAGCATTGTTGGCAGAGTGACATTCTAGACCTCTTTTTGTTTGGGCACATCTCAGTGCTTTATGAGAAACCTGTTTTTCAACAAAAGTTCTTCACTCTTCACAAAATTCTGGGAGCTTGGTGATATATTATGCATTTTATAGATGGGGAATTAAGGCTCAGAGAAGGTGTTAATGTACTTAGATCATCCACATGACCATTACATAAGTGGAAGCAACTTCAAAATATCCTGATTTCAAAACAGACCCTGTTTAGACTGTATTATCTCGTGGCTTTTGAGTATAATAAAACATGGTTTAAGAGTCAGAAATAATTAAAACTATATGTCAGTTTTAATATATAATTAGAATAGTAAAGCAATAATAAAATAATCATAGCAGCTAAAACTTACATAGTGTTTACTATATGGTGCACTGTTCAAATGCTTCAAATAGAGCAGTTGTGAAACTGGCCCAAGGTTACGCAGCTAAAAACTGGTAAACTGGAATTTGAACCCAGGTTCTAGAATCCTTGCTCTAAATAACTACATTTTACTGTAAAATAAAGAATAGTATTCTTTTTTTTTTTTTTTGAGAAGATTTTGTTTATTTTTAGAGAGAAGGGAAGGGAGGGAGAAAGAAAGGGATAGAAACATTGACTGGTTGCTTCTGGGACCTGGCCCGCAACCCAGGCATGTGCCCTGACCAGGAATTGAACTGGTGACCTTTCGCTTCACAGGCTGGCACACAACCCACTGAGCAGTACCAGCCAGGGGTGAAGAAAAGAATTCTTGAATTGAATTTTTACAAATAATTTTTGACCTGCATTTTTCTGAAATATGTAGGTTGTATATGCATTATTACTTTACCTTTTAAGCTTCCAGTCACCACCTGTACCCACCTGGTAGGGGTCAAGACTCTCATGTGAGAGGAACTGATACTGGACTCCCTGTGGTTTCTGCTAGGTTGCTGGTTTATCGGTTTTGTCCTTTCAAAAAAAGCTGTCAAAAATGTGGATATTTTTTGTAGGATGAAAACAGTTAGAGGAAAATGCCTAGTGAACTGTCTGGGGACTATGCCTGGGATTTGTTAGTCTTTCAAAGTTGCTGTCATATGGACCCTTAAGGAGCATAATTGCAGCAGAGACAGATCAGCCGACAGGTCCCCATGGGCTGTGCTCTGGCAAAGCTCCAGATTAATCGGGTGGTCACCCAGAGGTACACCCCAGGGTGGGCCTGCAGCCCTCAGGACGGTTTGGGAGATGGTCAGTGAGGGGGGGTACAGGAGCAAAGAACCGGCCACCTGTGTCACCTTCAGTGTTGAGGAGAACAGAAAGCTCACCTGCTGTGGCTGAGGCTCTTATGGGGGCCGGATCTTAACTCTTTTAATTTGAGAGCCCAGTTACATACTTAACTAGACCTGGCTTTGTGTATGTATCTGTGTTGAGGCAGAAAGAAAGAGAACAAAAAAATGGGGTTATTGAAACAAGCCAAAGTTCGGCCAAGTTCTCTGCTGAACCTTTAATTCTTCCAAGATTTTTTTTCCAGGCATAAGAGGAAAAATCATTTTTCAAGACTTTCCATTTCTGATTTTTCTGTGATTCTAGGCAGGCACTTATGTAAACTTTTTATTATACCTTTTTTAAAAAAAAATTTAAAATCATCAGTAAGTTAACCTTGCTTATTTTAATTTAATTTGAATTTCTGGAAAATATTATTTTTCTATTTTTCTTTTTGATGAAAGGTGATTTCTTGTTGGAGCAATATTTTACAATTTAGTTCCATAAAAAAGATTTCACTTTTAGTGTAAATCTTACTCTTATTTGAAAAAACATATTTGTTCTTTGTCAAAAATTATGTTATATTTTTAATCCCTTTTCTGATTATATGAGTCCTCTATCATCATTGTAGGAAAAACTAGAAAATGCCAGAAAATATTTTAAAAAATCTAATCATGCAAAGAAGCACCGTTAACAATCTGTTGTATCTTTTCCAGATTTCCATGTATGTATATATGCATTATACATGTGTACTTCTGTGTATGATAGTGAATATGCTATGTATGCAGTTTCTACAGTTTGTCTTTTTCAGTGGTGAAGATCATTATTTTTCCATGCTGAGAAATAATCTTGGAATCTATGATTTTTAATAGCTTCATGATTTAACACTACTCCATAATTTTTATATATATATATTTGCAGCGTTGGGCATTTAGGTTGTAGCAGTCTTTTATTGTTAGTAGTGCCATATTGAGTGTCTTTGTTTCCATGTTTTCACGAGGCTTAATAGTTTAGGTGAGAAATGATTAAAGTCTAGTGCAGTGATTTTCAACCTTTTTAATCTCATGGCACACATAAACTAATTACAAAATTTCTGTGGCACACCAAAAACTACATTTTTGCTGATCTGACAAAAACAACAACAACAAGAAAAAAAAAACGTATAATTTTGATTCATTCCCACCAGACAGCTATTGGTATGTTGGATGCTGTCATTTTTTATTTGAGAATCTAAAGGAAAACGAGGTCAGTGGCCCTGACTAAACAGTCATATATTGCATGTTTTAAAAATTCTTGTGGCACACCAGTTGAAAACTGCTGGTCTAGAGTAATAAAAATAACTCCTATTTATAAGCTCCTTCCATATGACAGACCCTGAACCCTTTTTGTACCCTGAGAACAAACATGTGAGGTAACTGACGTTATTTCCCCTAAAGAAAGAGACGGACCAGTCTGGTGCCTGCAGCTGGTAGGCCATGGAACTGGGATGTGAACACAGGACCTTCTGAATCCGGCCCCAGCTCTTCACTTCTCTGCTTTCTGGTTTGGTCACACGTGGAGAACACCGAGACCAAGTTATGAGAGGACTGTTGAGAATAGCATGGGAAGAAGATATTATGTTTAAATGAAATCTGCTAATACTGGTGCATCTAAAACCAGAGCAGGTATGAATATACTGGAAACTGTCATACAAATGCTCTTTTTCCAGCTTTTGACATTGTAAATTAAAAAAAAAAAATGTCTAGAGTGATTTCTCTAAGGCCACAGAACTAATTATTCATAACCGTGAGTGGGACCATAACCCTTACAGCTGGTTGTCCATGTTCTTTCCTTCCATTGTACTGGATACCACAGGAGGTCCCAAGTACATCTGTAAAGAGGATTCTCCCCAAGTTACCTTGTTTGAAATAGGTTAGTCTCCCCTGAAGTACAAGGATGACGGTAACGTATACTGGCTAGATTTGAATCCCAGCTCTGCCTTTTCTTATCCTGTGTGGCCTGGGTAAGTTATTTAACTTCTTTGTGCCTCACTTTCCTCTTCTGTAAAATGGAGAAAACAACAGTACACGCTACACTGGGCTGTTGTGAAGATGACAGGAGTGAGTGTACGCTACACGTGTAGTGAGTACTCTGTGTGTGTGTGTGTGTGTGTGTGTGTGTGTGTGTGTGTGTTGGGGGGCTGCTCTTTGAGGAACCAACCATGATACCTTCACCAATTCCTCCTGTCAGCTAAGAATTTCAGGGACCTTAAAGGAATCATATGTTGCCTCTTACAAAATTTATAGAAATTCTGTAAGTGCTTGAAATACACATATAGCTGTCACTGAGCATATATTTAAGGAAAGTAATAAAAGTGTTTGAGAAAAAAGCTTTTAGAAGGCTAAGAAAACTCCAAGTTCAAATATCTTTTTAAATAGGCATTTAGAATGTCTTTCCAAATGTGTTTCCTTTGTTTTCTGATATGAAAGTTTTTGGAAAAAAGCAAAACAGCACAACCTAATAGCATATCAATAAGTCTAGAGATTTCTTGATTTGGTTTCACCTACTAGTAATTTTTCAGCTCTCTTCACAATGAATGTAAATAGATGTTTTAAAAGTCTAGTTTCCCACACTATTTGAATCAGTTTGCTATTTTTGGCTTAAAAAATGAAGAAGGAATATGGTCTAATTATTACCCTATTGTGAACTTATATTGTGAGGTAAGAATAGAAAATGAAGCTTTCATTAGAACTGCTCCACATCTTCTTGCATGAAAACTCTGGGAGAAAGCTGGGAGGGGAGGGAAGGGGGTATCGTCAAAATGCACTTACTCTGTCTCTGTCAGTCGCCAGCGAAGTCATAATAAGACTAGTAATAGTGGTCAGTGTGTGACATTGGCAGTCACAGGCATGTCTTTGAAACCTAGGTCCACAGTGTGCAGCTGAGTAACGCAGAACGGGTCACACCTGTGCCTCCCAGCTCCATTTTCCTATGGAATAGTGATAATAGTTCTTTCTGTGAGCTTTGAATGACTTAACATTTATGAAAGCCTCTAATGCAAGGCTCTAGTGATTTTGTACCTTTTCCTCCAATGATGTTGATATTCACTGGAGAGTGGAGGTAGAAAATCAGAACTTAGTTCTTCAAACCAGGACTATGCTTTAGGTTTGTTTTTAAACTAGGTTATTTTCTTACACTATCCAATCAAGTGATATGACACAGCACTCCACTCTGTGAAAGATTATTGTTCCCATCCCCACTTAAAATGGCTTAACAATCTCGACTTTAGCTGGGTTCTCATAGTATATGCCCAATATACAGAGTTGAGGCAGAGAAAACATTTTTTATTCCACAATCTCATACTTAGGGAATACAAACTGCTATTAGACCCTTCAGCTGTCAACCTGGTGGTAAATGACCAGAATATATGGAAGAGGGGAGAATAAAATCTATGTGTAGAATGAAAGGAACATACTGATAACTTCTATCAGCATAGCGTCCCACTCCACCCCAACCCTGTAATTCAGCTAGGGGGTTCGTGGACATCAAAGACCTGCTTGTCATGAAGTTGTAATGTGTACAATCCCAGCACACTTGCTCAGCGTCTAAGTCTAACCTTTGTTACTCCAGGTTAGGAGTTCCTAGGGTTATAATTGTGAGGTATTTGACATACTCTTCTGCTCTGATTATATCCCCCACTGGAATTAATTGTACTTGGCAGCCCTTCACTTGGACACCAACCTCTAGGCCTTATCACTCTATGCACGTGGCTTAGTATTCTTCCTCTCAGCAGAGGGATTCCTCTGGTCTCCTTTGCTTCCCAAGGCTCTTGATGACTTACACTAAAATACTGATGGAATTAGGATTCCTTCTGGAAACTGTCACCCCATCCCATCCTCTCCTCCTGACTCTACTGATTTGCACAATCAGATTTTCTGCCCTCATTTTGAGCAGGGCATTTTTTCTCCGTTTTAATTTTTGGCCACCAAATATCACAGTCCTTTTGGGCCACAGACATTGGCCTTTCCCTTGGGTGATAGCTCCCTCCCTTGAGGGCCTGATTAAGCCCAGAATACAGTCAGGGAAGTAGTTTACTTTTTAATAATTGAGTCCTGCATCCTTTTGTTGGCCTCCTGGTCCCTGGGAGTGAGATCCTGTCTGTCCAGAGCACCAGACCCTCCTAGTGCACCCAGTGGGTGAAGTTCTTTATTCAAGTGTTTCCAGGCTGGACTCCAGGTCTTGGGGTGCCATGGAAGGGCGTCTTTGGGATATAGAATGCCCAGGGGGCTGGGGTAATGCTCAGGTTATTCCTGCAAGTATTTAGGAAGAACCTGCGCCCTGCTGGGGGCTCCATGCTGGATTCCAAGGGAATATAAAGAGAAGGGTGTCTACTGAGTACTTGGGCAGTGCTTACCTTAAATGTCATCTTAAACATTTCAGATGGGCAGTTTTTGTGGTACGGAATAGAACTGAACTTTAACTCAGTTTTTTCCCTCTAATAGGACCAGTAAGGAAACTGACCAAAACAGGTTAGTTAGAAAACAGGCTGTTTCTGGGATGCTAAAGTGGGCAGATTTCCATTTGTGCCAAATAAGAGGCCTTGAGAAAATGGACATTCTGCTGTGTGTAGCTCTCCTTGGACTTCTGTTTGAAAAATAAAAAGTCATCTTATTTTTTTCTAAAAGAACTTGAAGAATTTTCAGATAGTCTTATGACAGGTATGCTAAATGTGTTTAGTATATATTTCCATAGTAATATATATGTCAGGATACATATTCCATGAGCCACTAATTAGGTGTATACCAGACTGGATTTTTTGTCTGAAGCATTCACTATTTTTCACTTTAATATCAAAACATTAAAATAATTTAGAAACAAACATGTAGTTAAATGATTCTACTTAAAATTAATGTATTTCTGTTATTTCCTAGTGCACTGTTGTTACATGATAGTTATTATCTTTGAAATGAGAGTTGAAAAAGATAATACAGCTTTCTAAATATTGCAAATATTGTACAAAACTTGATTCTAGATCAGGCATTTTTATTCCACTTTGTTTAAAAGGATGAAACATTTAAATCACTGTGTGATTTCAAAACCATTATACATTATAATGTATACATTATAGTGTTGGGATTTTAAGAGCCACTTAAAGAATATATTTTAATTTGAACCAAAAGGAAAACTAAATTAGAATTTATTTCTATCTTACTCCTGTTTTTTTAAATATATTCAAAATAAAAACCTTCCTTATTTTAAATTCTAGTTTTGTCCAGGACTGTTAATAATTCAGTCATTTAACAAATAACGTAATGGCAGTCTGTGTCAGGCACTGATCCAAATGCTAGCAGCGCGAAACAAAATTGACGTGAAGCCATCCATGTCTTCAGGGAGCTCCTATTTTATTTATGTGTGCTTCTGTGTACCAGGTGCCAGGCTGTGAGCTTTCCGTGCATGAGCTATTTTAATTTTTATATCAGTACAAATAAGAAGGCATTATTATCTAAATTTAACAAATGAGGAAGCTGAGGCTTCAGGGTGGTTTGCAATCTCAGGCCTCATACGAGACTGGCTAGGTTTCCAGCCCAGCTCCATTTAACCCAATGCTGGTTTCATGACCTCTGTGCAGTTGAAAGGGTCCTTTTGAACCATTGAATTAGCTTTAATGAGGAACTGGCCTAGAACCATTTAAATTTGTCATTAGGGACTTCGCTTAATAAAAATGGTGGTAGACTAAGGACTCTGGGTAATAATGATGTGTCAATATAGATTTGCCAGTTGTAACAAATGTATCCTCTGGTGGTGAATGTTGACACTGGGAGGCTCTCCATATTTGGAGGCAGGGGTATATGGGAACGCTTTCTACCTTCCCCTCAATTTTGCTATAAACCTAAAACTGCCCTAAAAAAATGAAAGTCTTTGTAAAAAATTGGTGCAGACTTAGAGAAGCAGGCTCAGATGGTGGGTATGCCAACCATGTCCCATGAGGAAGATTTAAAGGGATTACCGAACTAGGATCAATGAGTACAAGGTTCTGGGAGGTAGGTTCCAGGTCAGTATTTGGAAGAGCTGTCCAACGGGTCCATAGGAGGAACTGGTTGCCTCATTAGTGATGAGCGGTGACTGGATGGAGATCATGGGCTTGCACATGTGTTCAAGAGGGTTAGGATTCAAGTGTTCAGATGGATGATTGTTTATATCAGGTCCCCAAATCTGCTCATTAGAATTGTCCACGTGTTGAAAGTATCTATACTTTTTTTGTGAGGATGTTCTGCTACCGTGAGATGGTTTGATTTACATTAGGTTTAATTAGGGTGGAGACTATGCATATGGTTTTTTGGTGTTATTTTATTATTTTAACTTTTTGACCCCATTTACCCATTCCTGTCATCCTCCAACCTCTGCCTCTGTCAATAGCCAGTCTGTTCTCTACATCAATGAACTTTTTCCTTTTTTTACGATTCCACATACTAGATAGATCATATGTTATTTGTTTGTCTTTGTCTGACTTACTTAATTTAGTGTAATTCCCTTGAAATCTACCCTTCTTTTTACAAATGGCAAGATTTCCTTTTTCACAGGTGAATAATATTCCATTGCATTTATCAGTGATCATATAGATTTAGTCTATTGTTTGAAAAATAATTGACATGCATTATTGGATAAGTTTTAGGCATACAACATGATGGTTTGATTAAATGTCTTGTGAAATGACTACCATAATAGGCTTTGCTAATATCCATTTTGTATAAATACAATAATAAGAAAAGAAAGAAAAAAAGGGAAAAAATTCTCCTTGTGATGAGAACTCTTAGGATCTGCTCTCTTAACAATTTCCATATATATATGTTAAATACATATTTATATATATATATATCATATGACAGTGTTAACTATAGTCATCATGTTCATTACATCCCTAGTACTTATTTATAACTTGAAGTTTGTATTTTTTGACCACCTTCTTCAAATTCCCCTCATTCCCTGATAACCATAAATCTGGCAAGTCTGATCTGTTTTTCTATGAGGGGTTTTTTATTTTTATTTTTTATTTTTATTCCACATAGGTATGAGCTCATACAGTTTTTATTTTTGTCTGACTTATTTCACTTAGCATAATGCCTTCAAGGAGCATCCATGTTGTTGCAAATGGCAGAATGTCCTCTTTTTTATGGCTGAAGAGTGCATATTCCATTGTGTGTGTGTATCACAACTTATTGATCCATTTATCCACTGATGGACACTCATGCTGTTTCCATGTTTTGGGTGTTGTAAATAATTAGTTATTTGAATTAGTGTTTTTGTTTCCTTTAGATATATTCTGGGAAGTGGAATTGCTGGATATTAATCTATTTTTAATTTTTTGAGGATCCTCCATACTGCTTAATCAACATAATAGGAGATCTGTCTGTAGGGTAGCAGTGGTGGTGGTGTAGCAGAGATCACAGATATACAAAAGCCCCCTCCCCCCTTTTCAGAAGAGTATGTGGAATGTTCTCGAAACTGTAGACAGATAGTAAAAGGAGAGTTGTAGTAGAAAAAAAAGCAGAGATATAGATTGGGACCAGAAATATGAGAGTTTGCTGAACCATGTGAAGGATCCTAAGTGCAATTGGAAACAACTTTAGCCTAGAGCAACACAGACTAACAAGATTATATATGTGTGTGTCAGTGTATGTATAGTACACACACAGAGAATATTTTTAAGGATCACTCAGGCTGTGAAGAGAATGGATTTAAAGTGTGGATGGAGAGGGGCAAGGCAGATTGTGGTAGGTGGGTTCACAGACTATTGAAATATTCCAGGTGAAGGACAGTGGGAAATGAGGAGGTGTTTGGGAGGTAACGTCAGTAGGAGCTGATGATGGGTTGCATAATATGGGTGAGGGAAAGGGTGCAGGATGATTCCATGTACTTATCGAGGGAACAAGAGGCTCTTAAGACAGCCACTCTAAGATGGCTAATGGGAGTTCAGAAAGAGAGGCCAGGCAATGAAAGCCGAGGGGGTAGAGGACATTGTTGGGAAGCAAGAAAAATGTTAGAAGACAACCACGGACGAGGGCAGAGGCCGCTGGTATCGAGGGCCTGGTGGATGAGGACAACCAGGACAGTGGCATCATGGAAGTCCGGGGAAGAGTGAGTATTTCAAGGTGGTGAAGTTGTCAAGACAGGAGGAAAGATGAATCTGAGAAGACTGACCTTTGATTCCCTGGCCTGGAGATTACTGGGACTTTAGTGGGAGCATGTTATGTGTAGTGGTGAAGGCTACAGTCAGCTAGAGGGCTGGAGGCTGGGAGAGCAATTACAGATAACACTCCTGAGAAGCTGGGGTATGAAGAGGAGCAGAGAAGTAGAACAGATCGCTCCAAAAAAAAAAAAAAAAAAGAAAAAGAAAAGGTGGAGGGAAGGTTTTGAAACATTTTTAAAAAATGGAATAGACTTTTAACCTATTTACTGGTTTATTTTAGACTGGCTTGTGAGAGAAATAAAGAAAAAATTGGAGTAATGCTTTCAAAGTTTTGTATTTGTTATTTTAAAATATTTTTTTATCAGGAACTTGAGGAGATCTTCTCTTTGATGATGAGGTTCCATGACCAGTGTCTTGGCAGAAGCAAGACCTTGTAAAGGCAGACCAAAGCTTTGTTTTTCTCTCCTTAAGATAAGAAAACACACCATAAATACTATGTTTTGCTTGTTATTTAAGAAGGGGAGAATGGTTCCAGGTGGATATCGTAGTATTAATACGAGCCAATGGTTTTGTTCTGGGGGCCTGAGGTCAGCTCACTTTATGTGCCATGTGAATGTGATAGCCTGCATCCAGGATCTGATTTTCCTCTTTGAGTATCACATTAGATTCAGGAGCTTTGGGGACTGCTGTTCAGAACCACTTTTTCTTATACTGATCTGCTTTTTTGGTCTTCAAATCTGTGTCCTGTTTCATTTAAAACAAATGTAAGTCTTTAATTAAGAAGGTTTTAAAGTGATGAGATTACAAAGTAATCTTGAGTTCAATCCTCTGGAATTTTAACCAGATCACCCGGTATCGTTAAGCTCAAGAGTCCTTTCAGCTTTCAATTGAAAATGAATCCCACTGAGAAAATATTACCCAGTCTCATCAAATCCCATGTTAATTTCCTTCTATGTTTTTACCCTTCCTTTCTCAGATAATCAATAAACTTGATTTTCTACAGCAGTGAGTCTCAGCTTTAGTAACTGTGATAAGATATATTTATTCCCATTAACATGGCTGTAATAACATATTTGTATTCAAAATGAGAGGGAGTTAACTAACACAAGGCTGACTTTTTATTTTTTGTCACAGACCAAGGGATTCATTGGGTTACTCCTGAGGATTGCAGAGTCCATTTTGGGAGTTAGATAATGGTTCAGAGATACGGAACTATTTCCTGTGTAGATAGATGGGTGGTTCCCTAATACTGCCCCTTTCTCCTGAGTCTGGACTTTTCCTTTCAATTGATCTAGTGCAACATATCCATCAGAGATGGGGCAGTGACACGAGCTTTGAGTTTCAATAAATATCTTTCTGGATATATTGAGGTATAATTGACAAATAACAACTGTATTTACTTAAGGTATACATATGAGTATGCATGTGCATTTGATATGTATGTATCAATATATATTTTAATATATGTATATTTTAATATATATATTAAAATGATTACCATAATCCATCACCTCATATAGTTACTTTTTTGTGGTGAGAACATTTAAGATTTACCCTCAGCAAATTTCAAGTATACAGTTGAGCATTAATAACTATAGTCATCATGCTGTACCTTAGACCTCCACCCTCCGTTACTGAAACTTACTGCCCTTTACCAACATCTCCCCTGCCCCCAGCCCCTAGAAACCCCTATTTTGCTTTCTGCTTCTATCAGTTTGACTTTTTTAGATTCCATACATAAGTGAGATCATGGAATATTTGTCTTTTTGTGTCTGGTTTATTGCACTCAGCATAATGTCCTCCGGTTTCTGGATATGAATGAAATTTGATTGTCAGTATATCCTGTGCTGATTGTACTCAAGTTCAACAAAAGCACAAGGTATAGATATAAAATGACACATGTGGCAAATGCCAGGTTTTTTAAAAAATATTTTATGTATTAGAGAGGGGAAGAGAGGAAGACGGGGAGAAAAACATCAATGCGTGGTTGCCTATCACATGCCCCCTACTGGGGACCTGGCCCAGAACCCAGGATTGTGTCCTGACTGGGAATCGAACCAGCAACCGTTTGGTTTGCAGGCTGGCTCTCAATCCACTGAGCCACACCAGCCAGGGCAAATACCAGTTTTGAAGTTTACATTGAGAACATGAAATAATATTCTGTAATGGACACATTGTACCCAGATCTAAACAATCTAAGAGGAAGCCAAGTTAATAAGTTAGCTGCCTAGGGAACCAGCACAAGGGGGTCATGTCAGTGGCCAGTTGCCATCAAGTTGTGTCTGTGTCCACTGTAGCAACACACCTATGGCAGGAATGAGACCATGTTTTCTGAATCAGTGGCTATGTAATTTTTCTAGCAGTGTTGTAGTATGCATTTTATAAGCAATGACATAAAGTGGAATCCTCATTTTATAGGTGAGGAAAGTGAGGCTCAGAGAGGTTGTGTAATTGGCCTAAAAGTTGCACAGATAATAAGGGTTAGAATTAGAACTGGAGCTCATATTTCTACTCACTGTTTCTATGCTGTTCTAAGGCTATGTTTCTACTTGCTGTGCCGTGCTGTTAAGATTTGGTGGTTCACAGGTCTTCAGTGGTAGAAATCATCTGCAAGGAGCCTCAGTGAGGCAGCACTAGATGGCCTTTCTATGGGCAGAGCATCTGGTTCACTTGGCTGAGAAAGTCTCCCTTCCCTGGCTGCCACTGGGGGCCACGTCTCATCTAATCAAGGGCATGTAAAATTCTAGTTATCCAGTGTGCCTGGAGTCTGGTAGAGTGAATGTTGCAGCTGATAAATGATCTAAGACAAATTATCTGGATTTACAGATGGCATTTGGGAAGGAGTTGTAGAGATGAAATGAAGGGGAGTTTTAATGGTCTCTTACCAAAGCTATGTGCTGTTTACTGTTGGAATTAACATGACTGATTAGTATAGTGCTCTGGAAAGCTGTGAAAACATCTAAAAAAATTCAGCAATTGCCTCAGTGCCCTTAATAGTCTTATGTCAGCAATTAGCATTAACAGTCTTTCATTAATCCATCTGATTTCTGATGCTGCACATCCTAAAGCAGGAGATAACAGAGAATCCTCAGGATTAGCCACCCATGCATCACACTACAGTATGTCATTACAGCAGTGGTGTTGAGACAGCACACAGAAGCAGAAAGTGGTAGAGCAATTGTGCTCTAAAAGCGGCAGTGTTTTCCTTTCCTCATTTAGTTCAGGGTGCTACATGACATGCGCACATTACTAAGCAGTGGCCTGTATCATGGCCTCTTACTCTCTTTGGGGGTAAATGGGTCTTGTAGTTATTGGATTAATCAAGACCTTGTTGTGAAAACAGGACATTCTAAGTGCCTCCTGGAAAGAGGAATATTGCTGCTAAATTCAGAGGGTTCAGATTGTGCAAGCATTGCTTGCAGAAATGGGCTTCCCTTCACGCATTCCATGACCATGTCACCTAATCCGAGCAGAGGTCTCCATGTTCTTGCTCTTCCATTAAACCATCTTTTGTTGATTCTGTATCAGAATCACTCAGCAAATATTTCACATCTTTTCTGGTGACTTCAAGTTCCCAAATGCCTTCCCCTCCCTCTGTTCCTGGCATTCTGCCTTCTGTTTACTTTCCCATTCTTGTCAACTCTCCCACCTTCCCTTCACTTCACTCAGAATTTCTCATGTTGTCACCCATTTGTTCCTGCATCTTGCCCTTATCCAAGCTGAAGGGGAGAGTGTAGGCATTGAATTTGATAGAACCAGTTTCAAATACGACCTGCTCTATATATCACCCTGGCAGAGTGACCAGGCACCACTCACCGGGAACTCTTGATTCCCCCACTTTGTTTCAAACACTCCTCCTGTATCTTTCCCTTCTCAGTAAAGGACAGCGCCTTTTGCCTAGTTCTCAGGCTAAACAACATAGTGTCATCCTTGCTTTCTCTGTTTCTCTCATGCCCACTGTTAACCTGTTAGCAAATCCCGTTGATTCTACCTTCAGAATATGTACAGCCACCTTCCCTGCCTTTATGCGAGTCCTCGCTGGCATACGAACTGGCCTTCCTGCTCTCCACATTGCCCTGTGATGGTCCGCGCCGACACCTTCAACATAAGAACAGATTATGGAATCCTCAATGACTCACTGTTTCACTTGGCAAAATACAGGATCCTTGTCAAGGCCTCCAGTTGCTGTATGATCTGCTCCCAATACCTCTCTGATTTCATTTTCTACTGCTCTCCCCTTAATCCTTTTCCCCATCACACAGTCTTACTGTACTTCACACACATCATACTCTTCCTCCTTGAAGGCTCATTCTTGCTGCTTCCCATGCCTGGAATACACATCCCCAGTATCCCTTATGGCTTCTCTCAGTTCTTTCAGGTCAAATGTCACCCCAAATAAAAATACCTACCTTTGTATTATACATTAAAATACCATATTTTTATTTTTTTATAGTTTTAATTTTTAGTTGTCTATATCCACCACAAGAATGTTCACTCCATAAAGAACAGGATTTTATTTCCATTTTGTTCACTGCTACATCCATCTCCTTCTTCCTTCTCCCTATCTCCTATTTGCAATTTGAGAAATGCATACTTATGAAATAAAGTTCAAACATCTTCCCATAATATCTGACCTTTTCCACAGTGTAGGCCATTGCAGTTAGTACCCTAGCTATACCAAGTGTTTACTTGACCCCAGGTTTGCCTTGGCTGTGTCTTTGTTACCACGGCCATGAAGACAGCACATGAGAAAAATTCTCTCCTCATTTTACTGGTTGGAGGCCTGTTTCTTATCTTTAATGTGCAACTCAGTTGCCACCCACAGAAAAACCGCTTAGATGCCTCCAAGTAAAAATGTGTCCTTCTGTCCTCTGAATTTGCCATCACATATATAGCATCATTTATGTCTGGCCTCATATAAGTTATTTGTAAATAACTTTTTCCTCTTTTTTCTTGAAAACTCATTGATGATAGATTTATTTTGATTTTATTTTTGATTATTGTATCCTTAGTTATCACCTTGAGCACTGTGTTTACCCAACTTACTGATAGAAAGAGCTTTATATTCGTATTTCAAATGATCTTAATTAGTGTGGAAATTAAATAATTATATTTATTTATATAACATGCATATAATAAACCTGAATGTGTTATTTTAATATTAAATAAGTAACATGCATATAATAAACCTGACTGTGTTATTTTAATATTAAATGTCCCAAAAATAATAAGAATGAATTATTAATGTAACAACAGGCATACATCTTATTTCACTTTCTGTTTTATAAATTGGTTACTAAATTGATCTCATAGATTGTTTTTAGGATTTCAGAGGAAATTAATATTTTTACTTAAAAAGAAATTACTAGCTAAAAAGAAAAAAGTTAAGTTTGCATTGAGCCTTCTAAAATTTTACCATGTATTTGGAACATACACTCCAAATGTATTTGGAATCAGTATTTCATGCATGTTAGGATTTTAAATATTTTTTACAAAAGTATAGAAACATACAAAAAATGGACTTCTGTTCATTTTTAAATCAACATTTATTTCCTATTCCCAGTTTTAAAGTTCTTCTGATTTTAATGGTTAAGGTAATTTTATAATCCAGGGCTCAAATCTCATTTTCTTCTTATTTATCCTCCCATCAGATAAGTAGTACTTCATAATTTAATGCACAGTATTTTGTGTAAAGTGCTTAGTGCAGTACTCTGTGCTTAATACATAGTAAGAGCTCAGTAAATATTAACTTTTATTATTTATAAGGAAGTGACTTTCACTTTTTAGATTCCTTCTTGACTTATCATTCATCATATATTGTCTTTTATGTTATACTTATTTTTATGTCTTTTCTAGCTCACTATATTTTAAGATTATAGAAAATTTTGTATATTTCATGGGATTAATAAATTATTTATGCACTGAATAAATAATGAACTTGTGAACATTCTTTTAAAATTTAAGTAGCTTTGATTATTTGGTGTTCCATAACACTGGACCCAAATATAGTGGAAACGCCTGAGCACAGACAAGTTAATGCCTAAATGATCCCAGAAAAGCCACTGGAGACAGCGGGAGCCCCTGGGGACTAACCAGGAGTCACATTGCCTGTCTACAGCGTCCTGGCTAAGGCAGTTTGACTAAATTAACAGGGGATAGATTACAGCATTCAGGGACCTCTAAGGTACTGTAAAACCCACAGAATGCCCACTTCAACTAAATTTGATAGAGTTACCCATTTGGTTAAGATTAGTTACTCAGTATATTTATGGTTAATGACTCATTTGGCTTCCATTCATTAGAGATAGGTAGGAAAGCAATGGAGAGAATGTCAGAGACTGCACAGCAGACAACTGCTTCTGTTTTCTCACTACAGTTGCATGAAAGAAATCCTCTCTAAAAGCATTCATTTGGGTGCCTCACATTTAAGATTAGAGTTGATCTTTGAGAGCTGGGACCTTGCTTGTAACATGTTCTTTTTTGTATACCCATTAACTGTTGAAGCACCTGGAATATAGCAGTCACTCAAGGAATATTTGGAGGGCTAGATGACAAACTGGAGGCAACAGCATTCCAAGTAGAGGAGATAACCCAGTTGTTGGAGACAATGCAATACTCAGAGGCAGATTTAACGGCAGGCGCACTGGGTGCGTGCCCAGGGCCCTAACTTCTGAAGGGCCCTGCAAAACCCCAACTTTACACTTTTTTCTAATGACATCAAGTTTGGTTTCATATGTGCAATTTTAATTACGTACAAGTTTACAGTCGGCAGTAAAACCTGATAGTATGTTTATATTTGCTTATTTTCATTATTTCATTACTACGCTGCATACTATACACACAGTAGGCTGCATAGGCGCCCCCCACCGCGGCTGCGTTACCGCTCATTGGAGCAAGAGGATCCTGTTTGCTACTTTGTAATTACAGAGGCTCTCCTGCAGGGCAGGCTTACGATATACACAAATACGCAGGGATGTGAATTAGTTTGTGGATATGTACTTGTTTCGTTTACAGTTTTAAAAATATATATTTTTAAACATGTATTTTTATTTTCCCTGCCTCTCTCTTTTTTTTAAGGGGCCCAATATTTTCTTCTGTACCTGGGGCCTCAACCCACCTTAATCTGCCTCTGGCGATACTAAGCCTTATTTGGTTCTCCCAAGGCTCTGTGTTTGCCTGACATTAAATAATTTTCAGATCAATGGATGGAATTGATCATTACATCATCATTGTATTATTCCATTTACAATTGTCCCTGCCATGATCATATTAATTTAAAAAATTTTTAAAGTTATTTAAAGTACTGTGTACGAGGTCTATGCGAAGAAAAAGTCCAGCCATTATTAATATAATGAGAACGGTTTGTATGACATTGATGTAACCTGGCAGGTAAGGCGAGTGGACTGGAATGCGCATGTGTGAACAGTAATGACTTCACTGTACTAGTCAGTGGGGGCAGTAGATGCTGTTGAGTGAGCATGTGTACTGTGTGACTGTCTCATTCAAAATGACTGAGTGAGTAGAACAACAAATCTGCATCAAATTTTGCCTTAAGCTTGAACATTCCTCTGCAGAAACTATTTGGATGATTCAGAAGGCCTCAGCTATGGGCAGCTGGTGACAGGCACCTTCACTGTGACAACACACCTACTCATGCATCACGTCTTGTGGAGAGTTTTTTGGTAAAACATCAAATCATTCAGGTGACTCAGCTCCTCTACAACCCAGATTTGGCACCCTATGACTTCTGGTTTTTCCCAAAACTAAAATCACCTTTAAAAGGGAAGAGATTTCAGACCATCAATGAGATTCAGGAAAATACATTGGGGCAGCAGATGGCAACTGCGAGAATTGTGTGAGGTCCCAAGGTGCCTACTTTGAGGGAACTGAGGTGTCATTGTCCTCTGTACAATGTTTCTTGTATTTTGTATCTTCTTCAATAAATGTCTCTACTTTTCATAGCACATGGCTGGCTACTTTCTGGATAAACCTTATATCTCAGAATTGTAAGTTGCTCTACCAGGCAATAGTGAAGCTAACACATAAACGAGGTGTATGCATCTTCTGGAGGTGCTTGTAGCATTGCAGGAAGTGAGACCTGCTCACATCAGTCAGCACAGAACAGAAGGCCTGTCATTTGCTGAGACTTAAGAGAAGGAACTTTTATGTATAGCTGCAGAAATCCGAAGGACTTCAGAGAAGTTGCCTTTGAACAAGGCTTTAAAGACTACTTTGGATTTAGAGAAATGGATTAGTGGGAGATTTAGTGAGGACATTATAGTAAGAGAAAGTAGCAGGCATGGTAATTAGTAATTTTGTGGCCATATCAATGAAGTTATGGTAATTAAAGGTTTAATCTATTCATACATTTGTATGTATCTAAGTAAAATGATACATTTTGTCAAATTTTTGGTAAATTTGATTTTTTTCCTCTTTTTTTTTTTTAGTGTATTTTATTGATTATATTACTGTTGTTCTGCCTCTCTCCTTTTGTCCCCCTCTGGCCTATACCCTGCTTCCCTCCAGAAATCCCCCCCAGGTTCATGTTTATGGTTCATGCGTGTAAGTTCTTTGGCTTTTCCATTTCCTATACTATTCTTAACCTCCCCATGTCTATTTTGTATCTACCAATTGTGCTTTTTAATCCCTGCAGCTCTCCCCCACCATTCTTCCCCTTCCCCCTCCTAATTGCTAACCCTCCAAATGATCTCCATACCTGATTCTGTTCCCATTCTGGTTGTTTGCTTTGTTTGTTTGCTTGTTTGTTTGTTTGTTTGTTTTATATTCATTTGTTGATAGTTGTGAATCTGTTGTCATTTTACTGTTCATAATTTTGATCTTCTTTTTCTTAAATAAGTCCCTTTAACATTTCATGTAATATTGGCTTGGTAATAATGAACTCCTTTAGCTTTAGCTTGTCTGGGAAGCATTTTATCTGTCCTTCAAGTCTAAATGATAGCTTTGCTAGATAGAGTCTAGGTTGTAGGTCCTTGCTTTTCATCACTTTGAATACTTCTTGCCAGTCCCTTCTTGCCTGCAAAGTTTCTTTTGAGAAATCAACTGATAGTCTTATGGTTACTTCTTTGTAGGTAACATTCCGCTTTTCTCTTGCTGCTTTTAAGATTCCCTCTTTATCTTTAATCTTTGGCATATTAATTATGATGTGTCTTGGTGTAGTCCTCTTTGGGTCCAACTTGTTTGGGACTCTCTGTGCTTCCTGGACTTATATGTCTTTTTCCTTTGCCAGACTGGGGAAGTTTTCTTTCATTATTTTTTTCAAATGAGTTTTCAGTTTCTTGCTTTTCTTCTCCTCCTGGCATCCCTGTATGATTCAGATGTTGGCACATTTGGTGAAGTCCCAGAGTCTTCTTATACTATCCTCATTGTTTTGATTTTTTGTTTTTTCTTTGTGTTCTGGTGGAATGTTTATTTCTTCCTTTTGTTCCAAATCGTTGATCTAAATCCCAGCTTCCTTCCCTTCACTATTGGTTCCCTGTAGATTTTTCTTTATTTCACTTAGTGTAACCTTCATTTGTTCCTTTATGTTGTTGCCATACTCAGTGAGTTCTTTGAGCATCCAGATCACCGGTGTTTTGAACTCTGCATCCGATAGAGTGGCTATCTCCATTTCATTTAGTTCTTTTTCTGAGGTTTTATTCTGTTCCTTCATTTGGGCCATATTTCTTTGTTGTCTCAATTTTGCAGCCTCTCTGTATTTCTGTGTATTGGGTAGAGCTGCTTTGATTCCCTGTAAAAAGCTTAGATAATCACCAGGTTGGGGCAGCTCACTTCATTGCTTTGTGGTTCTGTGTGAGGGGAGGGTTCAGAGAGGGGATTCTGTCACTGCCTGGCTTCTAGGGGTTTGCCTGGCACTCACCCCATTTCCAGTCACTTCACCCACTCCCTGTATGCAACTTCCAGCTGTTACATTGGTGTTGAATTTCAGAGTGCGCAGGTTTGTGTAAGTTTTAAGACCATGTGGGCCCTTTAAGCGAAGTTTTCTGAAAATTCATCAGTTTCTTCCACTGCTCCAATTCCCACTGGTTTTTATAACCACAAGTTATGGGGATTTATTTTCCCAGCTCTGGAACCCTGGACTGTGTGGCCTGGCTTGGGGCTGGGATTGCTTGCTCCCAAGGTATCCCTCAAAATTGTCATCTACCACTCGTGCATGTGGGACTGTCTGTGCCTGTTCCTCTGCTGCTGCCTCTCTGTGCCACACCTTGTCTCCTTGCCTCTCCTCCCTTCTGCAGCTCTGCCCCTCCTACCCGTCTGAATGAATGTGGCTTCTTTAAATGTTGGTTGTTAGACTTTCATACAATTTGATTTTCTGGCAGTTCTGGGTGATATTTGTTTTGACATTTAGTTGTAATTCCTTTTTGCAGTTGTACAGGGAGGTGAAGCATATCTACCTACACCTCCACCTTGACCGGAAGTCTGATTTTTTTTTTCTTTTATGTCCTTCTGGTACATAACATTTCAGAATAAAGTTTTCGTATATTCAGTTTATTTATTTTTTTTTACTTTTATTTTTTGGTATATTTTATTGAGTACGCTATTATAGTTGTCTCATATTTTCCCCCCTTTATCCCCTCTGCCCTGCACCCCATCCCATCATCCCCACACCTCTTAGTCCATGTCCATATCAGTTCTTTGGCTTCTTAATTTCTTATATTATTCTTAGCCTCCCCTATTTTTTTGGGGGGGCGGTCAACATTTTCCCACCACCACTTTCCCCAGTCCCAAGCATCCCCACCTCCCACCCTCAGTCCATCCCCCATTTGGCTTTGTTGGTGGGACCTTTGTGAATGGTCCTTAATGACCCTTACCCTCCATTTCCCCCATCATCACCCTCCGTCTTCCCCTCTGGTTGCTGTCAGTTTGTTTTTATTTCAGTGTTGCTGGTTATATTTTGCTTTGCTAAGTGTGTTGCTGTATATATCTTTTGTTGATTAGATTCTACTTATAGATGAGATCATATGGTATCTGTCTTTCACTGCCTCGCTTATTTCACTTAGCATAATGCTCTCCAGTTCCATCCATGCTGTTGCTAAGGGTAATAGATCCACCTTCCTTTCTGAGTAGCATTCCATTGTGTAAATGTACCATAGTTTTTTGATCCACTCATCCTTGTGGTCTGAGAAAATACTTGATATGATTTCAGTTTTCTTAAATTTATTGAGGCTTGTTTTGTGTTCTATCATATGGTCTATCTTTGAAAATGTTCTATGTGCATTTGAAAAGAATGTGTAGTTCACTTCTTTGGGAGGAAGGGTTCTGTATATATCAGTGAAGTGAATTTGATCTAATGCATCATTCAGTTCCACAGTATCTTTGTTGATATTTTGTTTGGATGATCTATCCATTGTTGACAGTGGGGTATAAAATCCCCTACTCTAAGTGTGTTGCTGTGTATATCTTTCTTGAAGTCCTCCAGGATTTTCCTTATATATTTTGGTGCTTCTATGTTGGGTGCATATAGGTTTACAATATTTATGTCTTCTTGATGGTTTCTTCCTTTGAGTATTACGTAGTGTCCTTCTGGGTCTCTTTTCATGGCCTTTGTTTTGAAGTCTATTTTGTCTGATATAAGTATTGCTACCCTGGCTTTTTTTTCCTGTCCATTTGCTTGGAATATTTTTTTCCAACCCTTTACTTTCAGCATGTGTAGGTCTTTTGTTCTGCGGTGGGTCTCTTGTAGGCAGCATATGTGCGGGTCCTGTTTTGTTATCCACTCATCTACTCTGTGTCTTTTAATTGGAGCATTTAATCCCTTGCATTTAAAGCTATTATTGATAGGTACTTACTCATTTTTTCCCTTTGTACTTGTGTTCCTCTCTCTCTCTAACTCTTTCTCTTCATCTTCTTAAAGCAGTCCATTTAGCATATCTTGCAGTATGCTAAACGGACTCTGCTTTGGTAGAGATATATTCTTTTAGCTTTCTTTGGCCTGAGAAACTCCTTATTTTGCCTTCATTTTAATTGCGAGCCTTGCTGGGGAGAGTAGTCTTCGTTGTAGGCCTTTGTATTTCATGACTTGGAATATTTCTTGCCATTCCCTTCTGGCTTGTTTCTGTGGAGAAGTCAGCTGCCAGCCTTACTGGGGCTCCCTTCTGTGTTACTTTCTGTTTCTCCCTTGCTGCCTTTAAGATTCTCTCTTTGTCTTTACTGTCAGCCATTCATTATGATGTCTCTTGGAGTGGGTCTGTTTGGGTTCCTCTTGATTGGGATCCTCTGTGCTTCCTGGACTTGTGTGACTTTTTCTCTCCTCAAATTAGGGAAGTTTTCCATCATTACTTTTTCAAACAGGTTTTCTACCAAACAGGTTGCCTTGCTCCTCTCCCACCCCTTCTGATACTCCTATTATATGGATATTATTATGTTTCATGTTGTCCTGCATTTCCCGTAACCCTTCTTCATTCTTTTTGATCCTTTTTTCATTTTCTTGCTCTTTCTGGGATTTTTTTCTACCATGTCCTCCAGCTTGCTGATTCGATCCTCTGCTTCAGCTAGCCTGCTTTTGATTCTTTCACCTGTGTTCTTAAATTCAGAAATTGTATTCTTCATTTCCGCTTGGTTCTTATTGATAGTTTCTATACCCTTTTTCATGCTGATATAGTTTGCAGTAAGTTCCTCATAGTTTCCCTGTAGTTTTTTTGTAATTCTCACTAAGCACACTGAGTTCAGTGAGCTTCCTTATAATCATTGTCTTGAACTCAATATTTGATAATTTACTTGCCTCTGTTTCACTTAGTAGTCTTTCTGATGATTCCTCCTTCCCTTTTGGTTGGGAGTTGTTTCTTTGTCTTCCCATTATTTGTCTGCTGGAACAAAGCCACAAAGCCCAGGAAACAAACCCACGACCACAGAAATAAATCCCCCCTGCAATCCCACTATCAACAGCAGATGAACCAGCATTATTAAGGCTATAAAGAGAATAAGACTATTATAAGAAAGGAGAGAAATAAACTATAGCATAAAATGTAGTGACTTAATATGTACCAACTTGATGGACAAGAAATGAATGTTAAAATCTATGTAGAAAAGAAAACACAGCAAATCATGGAGAAGACCACAGTGGATTTCATCTTGGTAGCCTGTAGTATTTACTGCTGTTTTTTCTTTCTGGATTCACCTCTGGCGAAGTCAGAGTTGACCCTATCTGACCTTAGGCAGCCTGTTCAAGACTTCCTGCATGATCTACTGCCTGTGGCTGTCTCCTTCAGTCATTAATCTAGTCACTCTGAGCTCAGCAGTCAGGCTTAAGCACCATAGGGTGGGGCAGAATCCCTTCTGGGGTCGGGACTAATGTTTCCCCTCAGGCTGCTGCTGCTCAGAGGGCAGTGGTCTGTGTGAGCTCCATGGCTGCTGCCCTATGGAGGACAATTCAGCAGCAAGATCCTGGAGGCTACTCTCTCAGCTCTCTCCCCAAAGTCCCTGTCCTCAGTCTCTTCTCAGGTGTCTCTAGCCCAGTCTGCCCCTGCCTTTGCTGGAGCCCATGTAAGTGGCTGCAGATGAAAATTTATGTGTTGGCCCTTTTAATGGCTCTTTCAATCTCCAGCCACCCATCTCTGGCAGAGAGTATCCCAGCCGCTTTTCGCAGTTGGCTGTTACCTGTGCACTTTTTGGGCTCTGGTGCTGTAGGCTGGGGATCCCTGCTTATGGTTTTGGCCCCACTCTTCTCAGGGTGATCCAACTTGCCGCTTAAATATCCTTCTGGCTCTGCCGCCTGAGGATGCTCAGCCAGCCTTCTCGTGACTCCGCTGGTCTCCTTACCAGTCAGGTTGTGCAGAACAGACTTTTCTGTGTGTCCGAGGTTACAAGGCTTCTCTCTCACTATTGTTCAGTTGTTTGTTCCGGGTGATTTCTCCACAATCTAGTTGTAATTCCAGATTGGTCCTGGGAGGAGGTCAGTGTGATTTCCATTCACAGCTTCACCATCTTGATTTTCTCCTGTTTGGTTTTTTTATTGTTTTATTTGTTTTAAGTAGTGGTATGCTTTATAATGAAAATAAAAAATATAATCACATGCTGTACTCTCCTTTGAAGTTTTATTGAACAGCATTATTGGTCAAAATAGGGAAGTTGAAGTAATGATAACATGCTGCTTCATTCCCACTGACACTGGAGTCCCCCACTCACTCACTCAACAGTATTTATTAGTCAACTGCTATGTACCAGGCACTGTTTAGTGTCTTTAAATTGTGCTTGTATGACGTATGGTATGTTTTATATTCATTTTATTTCTCCCCCTCTATTAAAAAGTTCTTTGGGGGATACAGCAAGCTCTTAATAATTATCAAATGTGTGCAGACTGAAAAATCTCAGAAGGCAATTAGGGTGTTGATGAGCAAGATGAACTCGTTGGAAGTGCTGTTACAGTTTTGGACTCGAGTGCAAATGTAAAACATGGTGTTTCATTAGAACAGACTGTGTTTACTGCTTACTCCTTTTGAAAGTTTCCTGGTGTTTTGCACTAATTTAACAGATAATTCCAAAGATGAATCAGGTCAGTGTTCAAAAATCTAATTTTGCATTTTGACTGACCTTACCATCTAAATGGGTTTTGGTGGTAATTTAAGTATGAAATACTTTTCTTGACTTTTGCCAGGAGAATAGATATTTAAAGTTCTTTATACATTTGTTAATACTAAAATTTCTTTAGCCCACTTTAGCTTTTCTCTGATTTGAAGGTGAGCAAAAATCCATCCTATCAACCAAACAGAAACTAACAATTAATTAGTTAAAGCCTCACAGTGTATGAAACCTCTCTACCCTATCCCCAAAATCCAATTAACCCCATTTCCTGGGGTGATCTGGCAAAGCCAGATTATTAGAAGGAGGTTCAGAATAAAATGTCTGATGAAGAGCATTATATCTATACAAGGAAAGTCTTTTGGATTACAGAAGTTAAAGGTAAATAATTTTGACTTTGTGATCAATCTGTTTCATTTTTTTGGTGTATTTTATTGATTATCCTATTGCTGTTGTCCTATTCCCCCGCTTCCTTTATTCCTTCCACCCTGCACCCGATTCCATCATCCCCTCTTAGTTCATGTTTATGGATTGTACGTATCAGTTCTTTGGCTTCTTAATTTCCTTTACTATACTTAGCCTCCTCCTGTCTATTTATTTTTTTGGTCAACATTTTCCCACCACCACTTTCCCCAGCCTCACCCATCCCCACCTTCCACCCTCCATCCTGCCCCCCCTTTGGCTTTGTCCATGAGTCCTTTATGCATGTTCTTTGATGACCCTTCCCCTCCTTTTCCCCTGTTATCCCCCTCCTTCCTCCCCTCTGGTTACTGTCAGCTTGTTTCATATTTCAATGTTGCTGGTTATATTTTGCTTGCTTGTTTATTTTGTTGATTAGGTTCCACTTATAGGTGAGATCATATGGTATCCGTCTTTCATTGCCTGGCTTATTTCACTTAGCATAATGCTCTCCAGTTCCATCCGTGCTGTTGTGGAGGATAGTAACTCCTTCTTCCTTTCTGGTGTGTAGTATATGATTGTGTAAATGTACCACAGTTTTTTGATCCACTCATTTACTATTGGGCACTTACGTTGCTTCCAGCACTTGGCTATTGTAAATTGTGGTGCTATGAATGTTGGGGTGCACAGGTTCTTTTGAATTGGTGTTTCAGGATTCTTAGGGTATATTCCCAGCTGCGGAATCACTGGATCAAAAGCTAGTTCCTTTTTTAATTGCTTAAGGAAATTCTATACTGTTTTCCACAGTGGCTGCACCAGTCTGCATTCCCACCAACAGTACACTAGGGTTCCCTTTTCTCCACATCTCATTTTTAAATTTATGCTTCTTAGTATTGTGGTCTGGACCTCCAGTTTTTGGAAATGGAGAAAGACAGTATAAGAGTATAATTAAAGTTTCAAATTCTGTTGTAAAAAGAACTACCAATGTTTCTGCCTTCCCTGAATTGCGTAAACTACACTGTGGCTTATAATGTTTCGTAAACATTGATCTAATTATAGGCTCTTGCAAGCATCCACCTTTTGTGTCTGCTCCACTCTTTTAATGATTTTAAGTTCATTTTTATTTGTTGAGATTGTTATGTAGGCTATCTTCTGAGGCAAAATCATGAAGTACTACATTACAGAGTTAAGTTATTTAAATTAGAATTGCAGTTTTAATGCATTTGTTACTTGAGTATTATTAGGTTGATTCTTATGTTAATTTTACATTTATTCACAGACATGCTTGAGTCTGCCAATTACTAATTTTTCTCTTGATTCAGCATTAATTTTTATCGTTCAAAATGCAGATGTATTCTTATGGTCTTTTAGAAAAAGACTTTCTCTTGATTTAATCACTTGGTACAAGACATTTCATTAATAGCAGTTTTAAATTTAATTAAATATTAAATTATTCCTTAGGCAATAATCATTATAAACTCTTTTCTCACAGTGGAAAAGTTGGTCTTCTTAAACCATGTTTGTTTATCTAAATCTGTAGTATATTTAACCTTATAAGTTTTCTTAGTTTCCAGGTAATGCATTTAAATTAGGTATCTCATTTCTACTTTTAAAACATTTTTTTTCTCTTATGGTCAGCTTGCATTGGTCTAAATACTTTTTATTTCTTCTGCACGTAGAGGAAGCAGATACTGTCCTCGTGTTGTAGAGCATGCAGTTTCTTGCTATTTCATCGATTCTTTTTCTGTGAACAAATAGAATGTCTTTGTTAGTTTCCTTTTCCAGTTAGACTATATCTGTGCTTGAAAATTACCCAGAGAATGCTGCTGTATATTAATAAGTACATTAGTAACATAGGAAACAGACTTTGTTTCATGCTTTATTTTACTTGTAACCAGATACAAGTTCCTAAGTCATTCAAAGGAAGCGAATAACTAGTCATTTCCAGGTAATTTATTTGGTGGGAATAGTGGTGGTATAGGTAGCCTGTAGTTAAAGATGGATGGTGGAATGGGGGAATAATTGGCAAAGACAGATATTGAACTAAAAAAGGAGAATGATACTTATACTGTGTTTTCTATATCTTAGAAAGTTAAGAAAAATATTATATACTTTATATTATATACTTTTATATTGATGGTTAACATTTGAGGTCTCTCTTCTGCACCAGTACAGCTTGGAAACCAGAACTAACCGCAGAAAGTATTATGGCATTCCAAATTATCTGACTTACATAATTTAAGACAAATAATTATCTGGAAGGAGCTTTAGAGATTATCTTATTGGGAGGAATTTTGTGATAATGAGGAAATTGAGGTGCAAGGAAGATTACATTTTATAGGTCATTGCGTGTGAGCCTGGGTGCTTTCAGTTCCAAGTGAAAGAATCCCCAATTGAAACTATTTGAAAAAAAGGTTTTTAAATGTGGAGATGTAAAAAGATACTAGTTGAAGCAAACTTAGAAAAGGAACAAAGAGGTATTGAAGTATTGCTGGGACATGTTTCTCCATCTCTTACAGTGTTTGCTCAAAAGAAATTTAATTACACAACAGCAATTGTGCATCTTCTCTGTGTTTCCTACACTAGGCCCCTGAGGCAATTATGAATCTTATTAATAATAGCAGTTGTGCCTATACCAGATTTGTGATCCCATTAAGAAAGAGTCTGCTTTCTCCTGTATTTTGTAGCTATATTCAAAATATCAGGAAATAACCTGATTTTCCTGCTGTGGGTCATGTACAGATCTCCCAGCCAATTGCTGTGGCTACGGTTTGGGTATCAATTTTAGACCATGTTCTGATTTCTGAGGCTCTGATGGTATCTCCACTAGGACCGCCTGGAAGGGGAGAAGCAGGTCTCTGAAAAAGGAAGCAAACTCTGCTAATATAGTGGTCCAGTAGCCAGTGGAGTCTGGTCGTTAGACTCCCAAGCTAATGTCATTTTCATCAAAATCTTAATACATTCTGAGATTGATTAGGAGGGTGCCATGCTCTTAGTTGAGAACATTGTTCTCACTTTAGGGTGCCCAGAAATTTGGGTTACAAAGCCTTGACTTGAAGCCAGTAAAAGCTTATAGCTACAGTCTTTTGGAGATTAGGGCTTTTATAAAACAGAATCAGTGTTGGAGATGGGATAAACATAGACCAGAATGAAGCATGAACCTGATAAAAAACTTAGAAATTGTGTGCGTGTGTGTGTGTGTGTGTGTGTGTGTGTGTGTGTTTAAATAAGAGTTGAAAGAACTCCTGAGAGCACATATATTGTATGCTCTGTTCAACATACAGGTCCCTTCAGCCTTTTCCTCCCTGTCCCAGAGCTGGCCCTGGCCCTGTGCATCCTGTGTGGGGCTGCTAGTCCTGGCCCATTCATGGAACATGTCCCCACATGCTCCAGCCAACCCTTGCTTTCTTTCCTAGGGACCATTTGTTGTCTTCTGGACCACTTTCTGTTCATTTCAAAGATGCTCCCATATCCCTCACTAGATTTTAAGGTCCTTGAGAGCACAACCCATCTTCAGTTTTTCTGTATTCCTCATTTTTTCAACTAAGGTGCTGAGTACATATGAGGAATTTTATAAATATTGTGTTTTTCATTTGATTTTTCTCTCAGGAGCATATTTTGCATTCAAAGGCTTATGGTAGGCTCAATTACATTTCACTAGTTCTTCATTTCCTTTATCATATCAAAATTCCTGTACTGTTAACCCACAACGAAGTATTTATTGAAGGAGAGTGGTTGCCTAAAGTATGAGTTTCACCTCAGTACATTTAATTTGTCTATTTACTAAACTAGCATGTGTATGTGTGAGTGTGTGTTTAAGTTTAATATTTGATTTTTACTAATTATCCTTGGTGACTTGTTATAAATGTGAAAAAAAAAATATCCCATAGTATCAGGAAATAAAGGAAGAAACAAGAAGAGGCTTAATTAATCCAAAAACTCTGCACGGGTATACCAAGATATGATTACTGTCACATAACAACAGGATATTTAAGTTCTTTCAATTAGTAACACTTACACGGCCCTGGCTGGGTAGCTTAGTAGGTTAGAGTGTCATCCACAGTATGACAAGGTTGCAGGTTTGACCTCTCATCAGGGCACATACAAGAAGCAACCAGTGAATGCATAAATGTGTGGAATAACTAACCGATGTTTCCTTTTCTTTCTCGCTCTTCTCCTTTCTCCCTCTCTGAAATCAGTAAATAAAAAACCTGAAAACATAACACACATCTTCCACACAGTAAGGCACAAATGTATATACTTTCAGCATACCCTATATATAAACACAGAGGGAGGACATGAATCCTGAGAAGAGGGTAATTACAAAGCATGTATTTCTGTATCTGATAGGTAACTACAGTCAGTAAGCTTACGGGATTTGATACGATACTGAGAACACAGAGATTAATCAAAGGTAATTTAAAAATGAAAGAATTTTATTTATAGGGAGTAATTTGTTAGAATCAGAGAATAGGGCAGTAAATAGTAGGTAAAAATTTTATTGACTGCTTACCTGGCTCCAGCACTGTTCTTCATGTACATTCTCATTAATCTTCACTTCCATCCATGAGGCTAATACTATTGTAGATATTCTACTTCGTAGGTGAGGAAACTGAAGCTTTGAAAAGTCAGCAATAATCTAAGGCAAGCCAGGGTCCGACCCCATGCCTTTGGATGCTATGAGGGATGCGGAGCACTGTCTACATGTGGCGCATGTGGAAAGGCAGGCATCTGATTTTCCAACCATCCGTTCTGCCTGCATCCATGGTAGACATTGCCATAGATATTTTAGGATCTAAGAGCAAGTACAGTAATCCCCCTCATCTGTGGCTTTGCTTTCTGTGGTTTCAGTGACCTGCAGTCAGCTATGGCCTGAAAATATTAAATGGAAAATTCCTAAAACAAACAATTCATAAGTTTTAAATTGTGCACCTTTCTGAGTAGCATGATGAAATTTTGCACTACCCTGCTTCTTCTGCCTGGGTTTGTGACTCTTCCTTTTGTCCAGCATCTCCATACTGTGTATATTTCCTGCCTATTCGTCACTTAGTAACCCTGTAGTTTATCATGTCAACTGAGGTGGTATAACAGTGCTTATGTTCAAGTAACCCTTATTTTACTTAATATTGGCCCCAAAGCACAAACATAGTGATGCTGGCAATTCAGATATGCCAAATAGAAGCCGTAAAGTGCTTTCTTTAAGTGAAAATGTATATATGTATGTGTAGGGAAAAACATAGTATATACAGGGTTTAGTACCGTCTATGGTTTCAGGCATCCAGTGGGGGTCCTGGAATGTATCCCCACAGATAAAGAAAGAGTATTATAGCTGTGCTAGGCTATTGACTCATGGTTCTGTGAAGAAAACTGAACACTCGTTTCTGAGAAAAATTGAACCAAAATAGAGAGTGCCCTGAAATTTTATTGACTTTCAAGAAGTGTTTTAGGCAAGAAGAATTTCCAGTTTTTTCCCTAAGAAATGCTCCACAGCATTTTCTCTGGGAAGAATGGAATATGCATTAACCCCCTTTTAGAGAACTGTTTGTTCTCCTTTGGAGATCTGGTCTTAAACATTGGCAGATTTCACATCTACTTCTTCTGTCATTAGAATTTCCTACCCCAATCCTAAACCCCTCAGAGATTTTATTACATTGGTCCGTGACATTAGCCTGTCTACAGCTGGATGAGATAGAAGTTACAAAATGGACTTTCAAGGTTAGGAAGCTAAGTAACCAGAGAACAAATTTATCAACTCAAATCATCTTGGGAATGGAAAAAAATTCTTTCTGCAGTGTGGGAAATAAAAGACTGCAGTGAGCCCCTACTTTGTTTTTTTCTTTTTCCAGTTTAATCATGTCCAGAATACAGAAAGTTTAAGTGCTGACTCTCTTTGTGAGAAGCTGTGGTAATGTTTACATTGTCATCTGGTATAGTCGTTTGAACATTTATCACAAAAATTGCGGAAGAGTTTTACCCTTCTGGCTTAATTACCTGAGGCCACATCAACCTGAAAACATTGAAAAGGTAAAGGGGCCTGAGACTTCAGCAACAGCCTCTTATTAATTTATAACTTAAAAAAATTATAATCCTTGTATTATCTTTTAATACTGACATCATAATAAATTTTCCCTATTTGGGAACTTGATAGCATATAGGGAGTGAACTTCACTTGCTGGCTTTATAAAACATATTCTTTCACAATATTTAGGAACATAGCATAGTATTTTATAAAATTTAAAGTTAGTATTTTTTTGAAATAGGCATTCTTCACGTTGTGTTACAAGAGCAGAGCTGTAGGATTCCTCTGTGAGACTGTGAGAGGCGATGCTCATGACAGAAGCACAGGGTCCTCACAGGTGTTGGCTGGGTGCTCACTTCCAGTTACTTGTGCTTTGTTTTTCCTGGTATACTTCTCTATAAATTAAAACTTTATATTCTGACATGGCATGAAATAAAAGCCATTATTGGAAACCTGTTTCTTAACAAGGCTCAAAGCTACATTTCTTTATTTTTAGTGTGAATCCATGTTTTTTAGGTTATGTCATTGGACTGTGAAATTGAAATTGCACTTTTTAAATAGTAAAGCAAATATGCAATTGAAAATAACCTGGGCTTTTCTTTTTTTTTAAGCAGCGCAAATTTTTACTCATCTTTTATTTTCTTTTATTGCATTGGTACATATAAACACAGTTCTTGAATGGGTAAGCCATTCATTAATTTCAAAGTATCATTCTGTTACAACAACTTAATACCAGTGAAGTCAATTAAAATGTTAAAAGGGAAGAAAACTTGTAATAAATGGGCAGCACATACTGAAACATAATTCTGTCATAATTTGTTTTTAAACAAATTTCATGTATACTAGAATTATAATAGGAATGTTTTTCTCTTAAAAGTAGAATATTAATTGAAATGCTTTAAATGTAATATTTCATAATACTTTGAGGGTTTCCACTCACTAAAGATTTTCTAATATCCTTTTGCAAAATAAGGAGTGAGTTTTAAAAATAAGCACTGTTCTTTATGTTTATAAATTTATGTGTTGCATACTATATTATTCCTTCTTAGCATGAAGGATACTTGTATTTATTTTCAAATCAGACAGTCTTTATTAAATATGGAAATATTTTTAACTGACACAGTCAATCAACTAATACTCTTCATTTCCTCTGTTAAAACATGCTAATTAATGTCCACTCTATGTTAAACAGTAGAATTCTGTGTCTAGGAGAGTCAGTTGTATATGTTCTCAATCCTGTTTATGTTGATTGTATTTGTAATTTAATTAATTAATAAAATTACCATACAAGAAGATTAATGAAAGCAAGTAGGGGATAGAAAGAGTTGTCCTATAAAAACTTCGACGACTCCTTTGGAAAGACTAAAGGTGAGCTGCTTTAGGGGAAAAATACTATTGCGCTAAGGTAAGCAAGGCTGCTGAAAAAAAAGTTAGAAAAGAATTAGAGGAAACCTTAAACTGTGAAGCTGAGGAAAAGCATAAATGGTTGAGGTTCACTCAAGACAGATGAGTGAGAGCTCTAATCAGCAGACCTGTTGCTCTGAGAAAAGACTTTGGCCACACATTAGATTAGAGAACGATATATACTTACATCACTTACATTCAAAATAAATTATTTCATTCATTTATTTTTCTTTAACTCTCATTTTTAAAAAGATTTTATTTATTTATTTTGGGGGGGAGGGGGAGGGAGAGAAACTTCAATGTGTGGTTGCCTCTTTTGCACACCCCCTGTGGGGGACCTGGCCCGCAACCCAGGCATGTGCCCTGACTGGGAATCGAACAGGTGATCCTTTGGTTCACGGGCTGGCGCTCAATCCACTGAGCCACAGCCAAGGCTAATTCATTTTTAAACTTCTTTTCAATTAACCAGAAAACTGTTTCCTTAAGGTAGAATGAAGCCTTCTACTCTAGTGATTGTTATTAAATATTCAATGTATGTTTGCTTCATAGATTTCGTTTCAGTTTATATAGTGTATGTCTATGTAAAACTTTTGCCAGCTGTTTCAAACAGGTATGTATCTTCTGTCATGTGAAAGCAGAGAAAAAGAGTTTGTCTTTTCCTAAAACTCTTTAAAAATTTGTGGGATTAACCTGTGGAGTAGTTCTGCAGAAATGATATGTCTTTAGGTGAAACTCAATGAGTATTTAATTAAACATTATTTAATTGAAATAAAAGCTAGTTTTTAACTTAATTATGTAAAATCTGATTTTTAAAAGCCCACCTATTTGACAATATTTACTAGGGGGACAGTTCAGTATCAGGTGCAATTGTATGTCTTTGATTTAACCATGTTGCAGTTCTACTTGTGTAACCATTTTAACAGTTCCAGGAAAATCCTGTTTAGAAATGAAATTGACTCATGACCCACCTGTTTTACCAAAATGGTCAGCTTTGCTTTTCTTTTGTTTGGATCACTTCTAACCATGAAAAAAATGAAAGACATTTTGAGAAAGCATGTAGAAATAAAACTTAAAGCCATTTTTAGCGGTACAGTACTGAAATTCCTCTTCATTGTTGCAAAGCGTTATAGCACATAAATGCTAATATAAACCATATAGTCTCAAAGGCACTGATTGCTTGAGCTGTCTTCTCTGCCACTATGAAATGCTGCTTATTTAGGCTGTCAGACAAATAAAAATTCACTATAAAACACAGATAATGACCAACCTATGGTGCTATTCTCATCTGCGTTTATAACACCTGTGGAAATTGAACGACAGCTCCATTTAGTAAGTGGCATTGTAGAGGAACAGACTGTTTAGCTACCCAAATAATCCTAAGAAGGCAACGTCTCCAATATGAATTTGATAGATCCAAAATCTGGCCTTAGGTTTGAAGAAGCAGAAGCCAGATATTGTCAGTTTACCCAGATTGGGTCTCTCACAAATGATCATATTGGTATTTTATTTATAATGAGAAAATAAGATAGGCTTAAAAGAACTGGGTACCTGCAACTTTTAGCCAGAACAGCTTTTTGTTGTTGGCAAGATCTTGGGGAACCCATTATAATCACGCTGTTCTTGGTAGGCTTGGAAGCAGGGATGGATTGTACTGGAAGATTTCAATGTCTTTTGTAAAAATGAGCCCAGGTGTTAAACTTGGGCCATGTTAACATTAGCAGAGATGCATTTTTGTTCCTGCCTGTGTCCTGTATGTACTGATCAGTGCTGCAGGCACAAGTCCTATCCTTATAGAGCTTAAAGCCTAGAGAGGAGGTATCTTGAACACATGCTGAGGCTCTATAAGAGCATGAGATAGGGGATCAAACCAGGTCTGGGGTCCTTGAGGACTTAAGACCCATTGGGGACCAGAAGAAAGATTGGGGTTACTCATACGGAATGAGGGGCAAAGAGCAGGGCAAGTAGAGAAACCCTGTGTGTAGATGCCCAGAGGTGAGGAGGAGCAGATTTCTGAGGATAGGAGAAGGCCAGTACTGAGAGTGAAGTGAGGAAGGGGAGAGTGGACAGGGCTGGAGAGACAAGCCAGTGTCTGTTGCCCACCTGGACATCCCTGTACCCTGCCTTACCTACTTGGTACTCCGCTTTCTCAGTGGCTGCTCATGTGTCTGAGAGCTGCTGTCCTTCTGATGTCTCTTTTCATCAGAGGGGGTCCAGAGGGGGTCCAAATTGGACATGTTGGGGGCCAGAGTCATCAGTGACCCAGCCTTTGTTTTCAGGTTTGAACTTTCTCTGCATAGAATTTGGCCGTGAGCGAGTGGGGGATTGAACCAGGAGGTACATCTCAGTTGCTGTGTCACAGCAGTGAAAACTGCTTCTCTTTTCCGATGATGGAGGTGCCATTTGCCATTTCTTCACTCTTCAGCCTCCCTGTGGAATCATTTTTTTATGCAAGTCTGTTGTGGATGGCCTCCCTTGTCAATCTACCGTCAAATCTTGTTGGTGGAGGGGAAAGCATGGCTTTGGTTGCATCTGGGATCCTTGTTAGAATGGCATCATACATCCATTGCCTGAGTAGGACACACCTGTGTTACCCTGCAGGCCAGGTGCAACTGGGGGTGGGGGTACCACCCTTGTCCTCTGGCCTTGATGGGCATTTCTGGGGTTTGCCTTGAGGCTCTCCATGGATGACAAGGTAACAGCTGTGGATCGACATGGTCTTTCCTTTGATGAATTTCTTTAAAAGGTCACTTTATCTTTCTGATCCATCATGTCGAACTGTTAAGTTTTTAACTTTCAGGTGGCAGCCTCTTTTGCCACACCTCCCAGTTCTTAGATATCCCTTCTCTGATGGCAGGGTTATGTCCTGCTCGCCTTCATCCTCTCCTTGCTGATTGTGGCGTCCTTCTCATCTTCCAGTCTCTCTCTTGAAATAGAGAACTAATCATGTATTGCTTTATTTATAGCTGTCACTGGCTTTTTACTGCTCAGAAAGTAAACGTACATTTTCTTTAACTGGAAGCCTTCCAAAGGTAGTATTTAACATTTACATGGATTTAAATATATTGATTGTTATGTACTAGTATTTCTGCTTATTAACATCAGTTTTCTAATCTGTAAAATGGGAAGTTCCAAATTTTTCCAGGGCCATTATAAAGCTCATACAATATAATGTGCAAAAAATTAAGCCCACTGCAATGTTTGGGGGTAAATGTAAATTTTCTTCTCTTTCCAAGGATCTTTTAGTCATGTCACCTTCCTGTGATTCTGACTTCATCTCCCACGCAAGGCACTTGTCCCTCACACCCTCCATGACTTTCCCTTCCGAAAGGATGCTGGAAACTTTAGCATGTTTGTTGTTCATTACCTAGCTTTGTGTTTCATTACTCCCACCTCTATGCTGAGTGCCGTCCTCCGCCCTCCCTGTGCTGAAGTCTTCACTTTCCCTTCAGGTGGCAGCCCCAGAGTCATCTTCTCTGTCACATCTGAGTAGGACTGACAACTTTTCCTGTGGTGTGCTAAGAGTGCATGGTTGGTGATTCTAGGCTGACACTGACCTCTTCATTATACTGTGGCAGGTATTTGCATGTCCTGGTGGATTGAGAACCCTTCTAAGTGTACTTGTGTTTTCTTCATCCTTGCTTTCTCTAAGTTGGGATTTTGGGGAGTTCTCTGTTTGCATGTTCTTAGGAGTAGTGAGGACATCCTGGAAAGGGAGAGTCTCACAGATGGAGGAGAAATAGGCTTCTTCTCCTCCTTCAAGATGTTATTGCTAGAATTTTTGTCCTTTACTATCTTTTATGTTGTATTATGAACACTTTCCGGATCACTGTAAGCCCTTTTCTTTTTTAATGATCTTTTCTATTTTTTAAACTTTTTTAGTTGTTCAATTACAGTTGTCCCCATTTTTGCTCCATTACTCTCCAATGAAAAGCCCTTTTTATCTTAAGCAACTTGGTCATGAGACAAGTAATCCCAGGGATGGGTAAAATAAATTTAGGGTACCATTTTCTTATATATTATAAGAAATAATTTTAAATGAGAAGTTATCTTAAGGTGCACATTGAGGGTAAAGAGTTATCCATAAAGCAGCCAAGCAAAACTGTGATGAAATGTGAATCTGCAACCCTGGCTGATGTGGCTCAGTGGATTGAGTGCTGGCCTGAGAACTGAAAGGTTACTGGTTTAATTCCCAGTCAGGGCACATGCCTAGGTTGTAGGCTAGGTCCTCAGTTGGGGGTGTGGGAGAGGCAGTCAATAGATGTGTCTCTTGAACATCAATATTTTTCTCACTTTCTTTCTTCTTTCCTTCCCCTCTCTCTAAAAATAAATAAATAAAATATTTAAAAAAAAGAAATTTAAATCAGCAGTTTCTTGTCACATGCAAGAATGGCATTAGAAAATAATCTTAGAGGGTAAATTTTGACCGTTTCTTTGATGTATCAAAATAAAATCTGATCTAAACATTTTAAATTAGATTTTTAACCATTGTCACTCACTAATATATTAATAGTTCTCGGCTTCTCCCTTACTTTTTTGTAAAAGTTAGGATAACTAAATTATTAGGTAAGATAGTACCTGCAGGCAGCTTTTCAGATAAAGGTTCATTTTAGACCAGGGATTTAGACAATGAGAAGACCCCCGAAACCCTGAAGATACAGTCTTCTACATGATATTAAAAATTTGGTTCCATTTTAATTTTAGCTTAATAAGTGTGTATGGTGTATTCAGAAGTGTCGTTGATTTGCAAGCCTGCCTCATGTGTCCTGGCCATACCCCTAACCATGTCTCTTTGAGCCTGTCTCCTAATAGACTGGAATCTGGCCAGTGGTATAAAACCACATGCTTCATTGATTTCAAAAAATGGTTGAGGTGGTCATGTAGATCAGTCATTCTCAAACTTTATGGAGTGCATCAGAATGGCTAAGAGAGCTTGTTAACACACAGATTGCTGGGCCTCATCCCCAAAGTTAGGGTGATGCCTAATAATTTGCATTTCCAGTGGGTCTCAGGAGATACTGCTTCTGCTGGTCTGTGGAGAACCATTGGTATGATAGGTATGTTGAAATTTTTGTAAGCCAATTTTCTATGATATTCTAGGAATAAAAGATGGATTTTAATCTCCTTAAGTTAGCCCCATACTTTTTTATGACTAAAAGGACAAAAAAGTCCTTAAACCAAATCATCCACTGTGTCTGAAACCAATGATTGTGTTGCTTGATGAAATTCTTAATGAAAAAAAACTTCTTGTTGGTATATTCTTGCTCTTACTGAAACAGCATAGAAGTTTCAAATTCCCCCAAGCAATAATTTTCCATGTTTTTTGGCAAGAAGACTTAAAAATTAATAGGAAACTCAGATATTTTAGTTTAAAAATATTAATTTTTGGAATAAAGATTATCTGAAATGGATGGCAGTAGTTTACTTTACCCATGTCTGTGACCAGTTAATATGTTCTTATTACTAGAAAGAAGTCTCTTCATATGTAGTACCACAGTACTGTAGAGATTAATGATCCAAACTGGACTGAAACATCTTATAGCATCCTGTTTATTCATTCACCATTTGATGGAGAAAAAGTTAAAGGAACATTAAAAAAAAAAAAGTGTTTTCAACAAATGGTTTTGGAACAAGTGGACATCCACATGTCAAAAAAGGAATGTAGACACAAACTTATACCTTTCAAAAAATAACTGAAAATGAATCATATGTCTAAATGTAAATGTAAATGCAAAACTATAAAACTACCAGAAGATACCATAGGATAAAATTTAGGTGACCTTGAGTTTGGAAGTACATTTTCAGATACAACTCTGAAAACATGATTCATGAAAGAAAAATTTGATAAGTTGGACTTCACTAAAATTAAAAACTTTTGCAAAAAAACATTCTTAAGAGAATGAAAATGCAAGCCACAGACTAGGGGAAAATCTTTGCAAAACAAATATCTGATAAAGGACTAAGATCCAAAATATATAAAGAACTTTTAAAACTCAATATGAAAACAAACTATCCTATTAAAAAGTTGGTAAGATATTTGAGTAGATACCTCACCATGGAAGATATACAGATAGTAAATAAGCAAATGAAAAGATGTTTGAGCAATATAATATGTAATTAGGGAATGGCAAATTCAAACAGCAAAGATACCATCATACACCTATGGAAATGGCTAAAATCCGAAACACTGACAACATGGAAGGCTGTGAAGGATATGGAGAAACTGGAACTCTCAAATATTGCTGGCGGGAATGCACAATGGTACAGCCACTATGGAAGACAGCCTGGCAACTTTCTACAGAGCTGGACATGTTCTTACCAGATGGTTCACCAGTTGTGCTCTTTGGTATGAATTGAAAACTTATGTTCATACAAAACTTCCATATGACTGTTTATGGCAGCTTTCTTTATAATTACCCCAAAGTGGAAGCAAACCAAGATGCCCTGCAATAGATAGAAGGATAAACAAACTGTTATACATTCGTGGTGTGGAATATTATTCAGCAATAAAAAGAAATGAGCTTTTCAGTCACAAAAAGACATGGAGATGCCTTAAATGCATATTAGTAAGGAAAAGAAGCCAATCTGTAAAGTCTGTGTACTACGTGATTCCAACTCATGACATTCTGGAAAAGGCAAACCCATAGAGGCAATAAAAAGATCAATAGTGCCTCACACCCATTGAGACAATTACTATCTAAATTTTTTTAAAAAGTAAAATAAGTGTTGGTGAGGATGCAAAGAAATTGGAACCCTTGTGCACTGTTAGTGGGAATTTAAATGATGTAGCCATTATGGGAAATGTAGTATGGTGGTTCCTCAAAAGGCTAAAAAAAAGAATTACCATATAATGCAGCAATCCCACTTCTGGTTATATACTAAAAAGAATTGAAATCAGGGTCTTGGCAGTATTGTGGCTGTAACATGTGTGTCTTCCCATTGAGATTCATGGATCATTCCTACCCCTGGGGAACTTGTTGTGCCAGAGCCTCCTTCAGATTTAAGGGTGAAGATTAGAAGAAATAAAATACAGATTCCAAGCTTTAGGAAGTTCCTTAAAACAAGTCAAGTCAAACTTGAAAACAAGCTAAAAATGAGCAATGTAAACAACAAAGCAATCTGAAGAAGTAGAGAAAAGAACAGAGGAAACCAAGGCAAACTGTAAAAGATGATGTGTAGGAAACGATTCTCCTGGAGGACCCAAAGAAAAAACCACCAGGCAAAAGGATTGAGAGGGAAGGGGAGGAAGAAGAGGAAGCCCTTCCTTTAGATATGATGGATGAAGATGACTTACAGTTAATGAAGGATTTAGGACAAAGAGCATCGTTTCTAACGAGAGATCTTTCTCCCAGTGAGCCTGTTCACGTCAAAAGATAAAAGCATGAGCATGATATAGATAAATATGAAAAAATACCAAGGTCTCTTCAAACTGCCCCAGAGTAGGAATTGATTCACTTGCTTCCTATCAAAGATAAAAGTAGTGTAATCCCACAAACCAGGGAAAAGCCAGTTACTGACACCAACCAAGATGAAGAGGATCAAAAAGAGATGCAAGCTGAGGAAGAGATTATTAAAGATCCTGTTCAAAGAGCTGACCATAGAAGAACATTTAATTGGGAGAAAGAAGGAACTACAGGAGAAGAAAATGCATATTGCTTCCTTGGCATCTGCCATATTATCAGATCCAGAAAATAATGTTAAAAATGTGAAAGAATTACGTTCAATGCTGATGGAATATGATCCTGATGTGGCTGTTACTGTTTGAAAGCTGGTGATAGTTTCTCTGATGCAGTTATTAAAAGACATCACACCTTCATATAAATCCATCCCCTAACAGACGCAGAAAAATCTACCAAGATCCACAAAGAAACCCCGAAGTTAAGAGAATTAGAAGAAGGTCTTATTAGCCAATATAAATTTTATTTAGAAAATTTGGAGCAAATGGTCAAAGGAAGCTGAAGAAAGGTAATGTAGTTTCCTTAAAGGCATACAAAGGATTGGCAGAAGTGGCTGAGCTGTTGGTGGCACCGCTTCATTTCAACTTTGACAACAGCATCATTGTACTGATTGTCTCTCTCATGAATGACATGTCAAAATTGATACCTGAAATGTGTTGTGAGGTAGTAAAGAAACTTTTTAAACAAGATAAATTAGTCCAAGCATCTCTTGGAATAATTAAAGTAATTTCTGGTTTTGTGAAGGACAGAAATTATGACGGTAGGCCAGGGATGTTAAAAATATTCTCGTGCCTAAGAATCAAAGAAGTAGAAGTGAAAAAAGATACAGAGGACATTAACAAACCAAAAAAGTTATGACTTTCAAGGAAAAGAGAAAATGTCTGTCAAGAATGCAGAGAAAGTGGAAAAAAGCAGAAGAGAAACTATAGCGAGAGCTTTGGGAGGCAGAAGCTGCAGAAAATACTGAGAAAAAACTTAAATTGCACACAGAGCCTATGAATATTGTGTTTGTAACCCACTTCAGAATACTGAAGAAGACCCAGAGGTCACCTCTCCTGCCAGCGTTCTGGAAGGTCTTGCCAACTTTGTTCACCTTATAAACATTAAATTTTTTGATGATTTATTAGTAGTTCTACATAACCTCATTGAGTCTGGTAACCTAAGCTAGTAAAGTCTTCATTGTGTCCCCACTGCTTTTTATGTTCTTTCTGGGCAAGGTGATATTCTGAATATTGATCCAGTGAAATACTATACATGTTTACAAAACACTTCAAGTGACATGCAGGTATAACCAACGAAGGGGCTGAGATTGTGCTCCAGTGCCTTGATGCCATGCCAAGAGCAGAATGCAAGTTTCTCAGCAATGAGCCTTTGCTTTCATCAAGCACTTCTGTACCCTTGCTCTTCATGTTTTTCCAAATTCAAGCATTGGCATTTCGGCAAATAACAAAATGTTAATATGTACTTTCCCCAAAACAGATCTGTTGCTTGACAATGAATCTCCGGGTAGCGGGGTTTTCCTTCCTGAGCAGGATGAGCCTGAGTACTGTAATGCTCAGAACACTGCCCTTTGGGAACTACATGCACTACGATGACATTTCCATCCCAAAGTGCAGAGATTTGCAGCTCACCTCATCTCTAGAACCCTGCTGGAAGGTTCTGAAGCACTCAAGCCAGAGTTGAGCTGAAGAGCAGCTGTAGAACATTTTGAGGCTTATAGCATTGCAGCAATGACATTTAATCCTCCTGTTGAAACTTCAAGCGCCCCTCTCCCCGCAAAAGGATAAAATTTTGCAAGGAGATTCATTTTTTAATGAAGATTTAAATCAACTAACAAAAGTCTTTGCAATGAAGTTGCTACTCATTTGCCTCTGGATTTCACCAAATACTTGAAACCATTACTGTGGTGGTAGAAGGGATAGTGGACTTTCCTGTACATTAGTGTATTCGTGCAGATGCATATATGATAATGGTTCACTTAGGACCTTTTCTTTTTAGACTAGGGAAACTTTCTGAGAAAATTAACAGAGGAGGAATTACTCTTTGCATGGCACAGGATTCTGTCCTAATTCTGAAAATGTCCTTTCATTCAGAAAGGAGAATCAAAAACCTTTTCCTTCCCTTTTCTTTGGAAACTTCTTTTTTAGTGATGTTGCCTTTTTAAAACTTAATATACATATTAAGTTAACTAATTTGGCCTTTAAAAAAAAAGAATGAGTGTTTATTATGGCTACTTTCAAAGAAAGTTTGACTGTGATTCTAGTCTCTTTGAAGTTCTTCATATTTTCTGACATGCTCTGGAGGGTGATGAGGGAAGAATAATTCTAGGGTGGAGAAAACTCTGCTCCAGATCTTACCATTTTTTGAGATAGAGGGTACCCAGTGAAGGGCTTTATTTTTCCTGTACAGGTAGAATGCCACACCAATGGCATATTTCATAGGTCTAGAATAAATATTTCAAAAATTTATATGGAACAAAAAAAGACCATGAATAACCTCAGCAATCTTGAAAAAGAACAAAGTAGGAGACATCACAATACCTGATACTATACTATACTATACTATACTATACTATACTATACTATACTATAAAGTCATCTGTAATCAAAACAGTCTGGTACTGGCATGAGAACAGACACATAGATCAATGGAGTGGAATAGAGAACTCAAAAATAAACCCAAGTCTCTACGGTCAATTAATATTTGACAAAGGGGGCATGAGCATACAATGTAATAAAGATAACTTCTTCAATAAATGGTGTTGGGAGGACTGGACTGGTACATGAAAAAAAAATAAAACTAGACCACCAACTTACACCATACACCAGAATAAACTCAAAATGGATAAAAGATTTAAATATAAGTTGTGATACCATAAAAGTTCTAGAGGAAAACACAGGCAGGAAAATTTTAGATCCCACATAGCAATATTTTTGCTGATATATCTCCTAGGGCAAGGGATATAAAGGGAAAAATAAACAAATGGGACTACATCAAACTAAAAAGCTTCTGTACAGCTAAAGAAACCATCATCAAAATGAAAAGGGAACCAACTGTATGGGAGAACATATTTGCCAACGTTACATCGGACATGGGTTTGATCTCCAAAATATATGAAGAACTCATACAACAGAACGCCAGGAAGACAAAGAATCCAATTAAAAAATGGGCAAAGGATCTGAATAGACACTTCTCTAAGGAAGATATACAGAAGACCCATAGACATATGAAAAAATGCTCAACATCAGTTGCCATCAGAGAGATGCAAATTAAAACCACAATGAGATATCACCTCACACCTCTCAGAATGGTCACCATTAATAAATCAGTAAACAATCAGTGCCGGCAAGGATGTGGAGAATAGGGAACCCTAGTGCATTGTTGGTGGGAATGCAGACTGGTGCAGTCACTGTGGAAAACAGTATGGAATTTCCTCAAAAAACTAAAAATGGGACTGACTTTTGACCCAATGATCCCACTGCTGGGACTATACCCTAAGAATCCCGAATCACCAATTCAAAAGAACTTATGCACCTCTATGTTCATATTGGTGCTGTTTACAATAGCCAAGTGCTGGAAACAGCCTAAGTGTCCATCAGTAAATGAGTGGATCAAAAAACTGTGGTACATTTGCACAATGGAATACTACACAGCAGAAAGAAGGAAAGAACTCCTACGTTTTGTGACAACATGGATGGAACTGGAGACTATTATGCTAAGTGAAATAAGCCAGTCAGCGAAAGACAAATACCATATGATCTCACCTATAAGAGGAATCTAATGAACAAAATAAACTAATGAACAAAACAGAACCACGGGCATGGAGACATGGAACAGATTGAAAGTGACCAGAGGGGAGGGCGGAAGGGGATAATGGTGGAAAGAAGGGGAAGTGACTAGGCAAAGAACATGTATGAATGACCCACAGACCTGGACAACAGTGTGGAACATTGACTGTGGGAGCAGGTTGTGGGATGCGTGGAGGAGGACAACGGGGGGAAAATTGGTACAGCTGTAATAGAATAACAATAAATAATGATTTAATAAGAGAAAAAGAAATCAGGGCCTTAAAGAGATATTTGTTCTTCATTTTTATAGCAACATTATTTGTAATAGCCAGATGAATGGATAAATAAAAATGTGGTGTATGCGTGTATTTGTGTGTGTATAAAAAAAATATATATATATATAAAATGAAGAAAATTCTAACATGCGCTACAATGTGAATGAACCTTGAAAACATTATACTAAATGAAATAAGCCAGATCCACAAAAATAAATACCATATGATCCCATTTATATGAGGTACCCAATGTAGTCAGTTTCATTGAGATGCAAAATGGTAGTTTCCAGGGGTTGTGGGGAGGATGCAAGGAATGGGGAGTTAGTGTTTCATGGGTATAGAGTTTTGATTTTGAAATATGAAACAAATTTGGAGATTGGTTGCATAACAGTGTGAATGTAGTTAACACTACAGAACTGTACACTTAAAATGGTTAAGACTGTAAGTTTTATGTTATGTATATCTGACCACAATTTAAAGAAAGAGAAAAGAAGATCAGTGGTTGCTAGGGGTTGGGGGTTGGGGAGATGGATAGCTGGAGGACAGTGGATATATAAGGCACTTAAAACTGCTCAATGGTGAATGTATGGCATTACACATTTGACAAAACCCATGGAACTGTATAACACAAAGGTGAACTTCATTGTAAACTATAGTCTTAGTTAATAATATGGTATTGGTATTAGTTCATCAGTTGTTGCAAATGTGCTATACCAATGCAAGATGTTGATAATAAGGGAAACTGAGTTTGGAGGAAGGGAGAGGAAATTGGTGGGAACTTTCTGCTCAGTTTTTCTATAGTCCTAAACCTGAACTAAAAAATTAAGTCTATTAGTTAAAACAAACAAACACACTGAAAAAACATATGGGGCTAAAGAACTCAGTATTTCAACTGGGCTGGAAGTAGTATCACTAATATCAAGTACCTCGGATAATTGAATCATTAATACTTATTAAATATTCTCTTTTCATCTTCCCCTTCCCGCCTTCCCCACCACTACATTCATGCCTATTAAAGAATTCAGTGTCACAGTGCAAAGAGGACAAAGGCTCTGTTTTTAGCTGAAGTGTTAAACAGAGATGTATGTTGATGAACATATATTGGTGAATATACATTAAGAACCTTTTTAGAGGTAAGTTCCTTTGGGGGGCCCCATCTGGTTACCTGCCTTTTTTTCTCCAGGGAAGATTGGTGGCACTTCTGTAGTTCTTCTGAGGGAACTAGGAAAACATTTCCTTGTTTTCCTGTTTCTTTGTTCATGGAGGGGATTCATTTGTGCTAATAGTTTTCTCTTCTCTGAAATCTTAAAACTTATTCTCCTGAGGGGAGTAGTCAGCTTGTAGTAGCAACAGCTTTATCTTGTAGAGCATTTTGAACTTATTTTCATTGCCTTTTTCCAGCTTGCACTACTCTAAGGTGAGTGTGGACTGTAGGAAGCAGAGATAACTCAATTTTTCTTCCATTTCCCTTTGGAATCCCTGCTTCTTGTTAGCCATCTATTTTTAGATATAGGTTGACTCTTTTTGCTAAAATTTGGATTCTTAATTGAACAAATAATTGAGAGGAAATAGCTATGTCCCTGTCTCTCTACTTTTCCTTTAAAAGTTGCTTAAAATCACCATACTTACCCTCTGATTTTAGCATTTGCCAAAACCTGAGCTGGGTTTGGAGGCCAGAAGTCCCTGTGTGCTGCTATTTCTGGATCTCCTAGTGACAGCAGCCAGATTACAGTGAAAGCTCATAAACTGACAGTTTAGGGCAGGCTTGCTATTGCCGTAGGCAGTCAGGGACTGCAGGCCTCTCCTTCCTCCTGACTTAGGACATTCATTCCTCCTGAGGTCGCGCGTCCTTTCTGATGATAGATTGAGGGAGACAGGCAGCACATGGGCAGGCAAACTTCCTGTCCAGGCATTTGGTGCCATTTAACAGTTTCCTTGCGCTCTTGACATTTTCATTTCCCTCCTTCACCTCGCTCATCACTAACTGTTTGCATCTTTTTTTCTCTACACCACAGTAATACAAAATGACAGACTGCACATACAAGCTCCATTATTCATTTCATGTGCTCTATTCTAGTCAGATTACACAGTGGGTTTTACACGTGCTGAGCCAGGAGAGGGGCATTGGGATTTTAATTGTGCCTAGGCCTTGTGCAGGACATTGTTTGAGATGGACTGAAGTTTTCATGGAGTTGCTACTCAAAAGCAGTGGCAAATGAAAGGTATTTCATTTATGATTTACTCATGCTGGCTTGGGCTTGCCCTGTTAATCAGGAAGCCTCTTTCCTAGAGAAGAACAGTGAGGATTTTTAGTCCCATTTGTTTGGGAAGAGCACCCTCCTGTTTGCTGTTCATTGTCGAATGCTGTTCTGGGCTGTGAGGTGACTCAAATGTAGTCACACACGATTTGCCTTTTTATCCCCAGAACCATCTGTAGGAGGCCTGAGAATCTATTTAAAATCTTAAGACCTCCTTTAAAAAAGGTAGCTTCCTTTCATAAAGACAGGGTGGGGCAAAAGTAGGTTTAAAGTTGTGAGTATGTGAGACACAGTTTGTGCTTGTATTGTTTTCCATATGAACAATTGTAAACCTTTGTTTTCCCCACCCTGTGTATGTACTTAAGTGAACAAATTAAGTGCAGAGGGTAGCAGGATGCTCAGTGATTGATACAGACATTTTTCAAGGATTTCACCTTCAGACTTAGATTGAATCAACTGGCTCCTTTACTTTCTATTTCCACATTTGTAATCTCCAGTTACATTAGGAATTGCACACTTAGGCTGTTTGTTCTATTTAGAGTGCTTGCTTTTTGCTCCTCATAACATGCTTTTGTTGGTAGGATAGGAGTTGAGACATGAAGCATGACATGGCATACAGAGAAAGGGCCACGAACATTGTCTTACTTATAGTAGGTGCTCCCTTTAATGTTCGGTTGACTTAGTAAACAGCTGAGGTCATGAGAGTTAATGATTATGTCATATGAAGTTTTCCTGTTAAATAGGCTGAATGGTAGATATTATCAGAAGCTGAATCATCTTTATTGGCTGCCCCGCTTTGGCTTCCAGGAGTGCTTTTGTGTTGGTCAACTGTCTGGCCTCATCTCCTTCCCTTCTCCTTATTGTCTATGCGTCAGTCACACGGATGACATTTCTAGTCCTGTTTCTGTCTCAGGGTCTTTGCACTTCCTATCCCTCTGCTTTACTTTTTTCCACAGAATCTACTCTATCTTAATAAATTTTTGGTTTGTTTGTTTGTCTCCCCCTAGAATGTAAGTCCATGAATTCGTTAATCTTTTTGATGTGTATGCCCTTCTCAGAATTCACTCCTGTATTCCCAGTGTCTACAATAATGTGTGGAACTTAGGGAAATTAATAATTATTTATTGCATAAGTGAATGTATGGTGGTCATCCCCGAAACCCTGTCCACAGCATAACCTTCCCCACCCCTATTCATTTTCTGCATACGCCCTTCACTGCAATCTGAAGTTACCTTGTTCATTTATTTGTTTCCTTCATTATCACCTACCTCCTTTCTCCAAGTGAAAAGAAAGCTCCAAGGGAGGAAAGGCCTCATTTACTGTACTAAACTGACATTCCAGAACCTACAACAATGCCTGGCAGGTAGATGCTCAGTAAACAGCAGGACTCTACAGGGACAGGCAGAAGCACAGAACTTAGATCGGCTTCCCCAGACACCTGGAGATCTGTCCTCACCAGTGACGGGACTTGAGGAGAGTCTCGTCTCTGTCCTCCCCTTAAGGAGTAGCCGCTGGTTTTCCGAGACCACCATTAGACAAACTTTGCAACATGCTCCAGTCATCTTGCTGGCAGGATGAATCACCGGGCAACAGGAGGAGTTTATACTGGCAAACAAGAGAGTCTTTGCACAGGGCAGAGGGACAGACAGGTGAAGTGAAAGATATCTTTAAGAAAGTTTTGATGTATTGGCAACAAATTTTATTTTTAAAAAGCTTTTCTTTCCATAAGAAATTATATTTAGCATCCATCTTCATTTTGTTTTCTGACACTCAGAATATTCATAATACTAGCTAGTGCAGCACCAATGTGGCTTTCGGAAACTCCCATTACAGATGTGGTTCGGTTTCTGAATTGTACTAAGAGAAAAGAAGACCTGAGATTGGCAGCTGGTTCTGTCTCTTGCATGAGCTGCATCTGTGGGCCATTTACCCTGCTCATATGGGATGCTTGCCATTGAGTTTGCTGCTGTAAAGTTCTTGACCCTGACTGAGTTCTCAGTAGGGAAAAATCGGGAAGAGTCTTTGGGAAGGCAGTGACAATGAATGTGCCAAGAAAAGAAGAAACCTGTCTTAGCCAGTTTCCAGGCTAGTAAATGGAAACATAATCCACACTTGGTCAGAAGAGTATCTTTCACCCAATCATTCATGAAAATGAAGTCATAGAGAAAAACAAGCTGAGTGGTTCAGAAAGACCCAGTAATCCTGCAGAATGGTGAGCATGTTTCTACTGCAGAATTGTAGCTCGTACTACATGGAAAACCACTTACACTGCCAGCATAACAGTACTCCTAGTAGACTCCTTGTTTATACCTTCTTCGTCCTGATTGAGTAACTACTGAGTGACATCTGAGGTATCATGGAAAGAGCCTGAATAATAATCTTTACTACCACAAATGGTTTTCTTTGCAAGTGACAAGACAGTTTGCCAAGCACATTCACATATATAACCTTAATGAAATATTAATGCTAAGGACCATGCCTTATTTATGTTTGCAACTCTTTTGATGACCTGGAGTACATCTTTACATCTAGTAGATATTATGTCCATGTTTGCAAAATAAGTGTATTATGCCCTCTGCTTCTCACAGCAGGTCTAGGTGGCAAGCATGGTGGTCATGGGCCAGGACAGTGTTTTCTGAGGGGTAATTGGCTGGTCAGGGTGGGGAGGGCAGTCCTGTCTGCATGGTGCCACCTTTCCAGAATGACCAAAGCACTAATGGCCATTGGGGAAAACCCCACCCATCTAGCGCACACTGGCCACCAGCAGGCATGCACTGCACACTTTCCAACTATTTACCTCTCAGTATTTATTATTATTATTTTAAATTTTTTATTGTATTTTAGAGAGAGCGGAAGGGAGAGTTAAAAAGAGGGAAACATTGATGGATTGCCTTCTGCAAGCTCCCCAGTGGGGGTAGAACACAGAGCCCGCAGCCCAGGCAGGTGCCCTGACCAGGAAACAGACCTGTGACCCTTTAGTTTGCAGCATGATGCCCAACCAACTGAGCCACATCAACGGGCTACCCCTCAGTATTTTAAACTAGTAAAAATTTCCTGTAGTGGTGACTACTTATTTGTAGCCCCATCTAAAGATAACATTTCATCATAATGAGACTTTTCAGTTCATTGAATCAGTATTTATTGGGTAACCGTTACGTGTGAGACACTATTCTAGGTGCTGGGGATATAGCAATGACCAAAACACCCTCAAAATCACTGTCTTCACAGGTCATGTGTGTGCTCTTATGTGGGTATGTGGTGAGGGGAGAAGCCAGTAGGTAAACAGCTAAGTGTGTTAGTTATCTTGTGCTGAACAACTAACCATCCCCAAACTGAGTGAATTAAAAGCCTAGCAGCTGTTGCTTTTGCTCGAGGATCTGCGGTTAGGGCAGGGCTCAGTGGGGACAGCTCGTCTTGGCTTCATGTAGCATCACTGGCGTAGTTCACGTGAAGGCTGGAACATGCCCAATGCACAGTGAAAGTAAGAGGCCCTTGTTTGAAAAGTAGAAAAAAGTACTGTTGAAGGTATTAAAATATAGAACATTTCCCCTTCCTTCTGTGGTCTCTTTCTCAACATGTCATATGTTTTTATTTGCTTTGTAATGATGGATTCCCTTGGACTTGGGGATATTTGCTGGGCAGTACAGACCATCACTGGCACCTGGGAGTCCTGCCTTGCACAAGTAAGCCACCAGCTGTCGGCCCCAAGACTGACGCTCTGTGCCCTGGGCAGGGGTGTTCTTGGGCCTGCCACCTCAACCTGCAGTGGACTGGAAACTCTCAAGGGAGAGCAACCTTCATGCTGGACATGCCTGGTACCTGGATTTGAGGTGGGTGAGGGCTTGCCCACATCGAGTTATTTGTCACATGTGCCATTGCAGCCAGCTCAGGATGGAGGAAGCCACACTGAACCCTGGAACATTACACGATTCCTTCCCTGTGTTTGCACCAAGACCCCTGCCTGGGACAGAGGAGGCCGCCATCACTGAGTGAGGGTGGGCAGGAGAGCCCAGCACTGGGGATGTGGGACCATACAGGAACCAAGGCTCCAAGTCCCTGGTGCCTGGTCCATTGTCTCATCAGCCTTCAGGTACAGAATACAACTTCAAAGGTAAAATTGTTAAGAATTTCAAGACTGTGACCACAGAGCTCTAAACCCCAAATTAAGCCCTTGTGAGCACAGGGCCCTATGTGGCTGCACTGGCCCCACATACACAGCCCTATGCTAGGGCAGGTGCTTCCAGGTGACTCACTCCTGTTGTAAGCAGGTTGGCGCTGGCTCTGGGCTGGGAGCTCAGTCCAGGCTGAGATGGGGGGAGAGAGGGTTGTGTTTCCTCTTCATGTGGCCTGGCTTTCCCCTTAGCACAGAGGCTTGATTCTAAGAATTGGTGTCCATGGAGAGCCAGGCGGAAGCTGCATTGCATTTTATGGCTTAGCTTTGGCAATCCCATAGAGTCACTTCCACCGTACTTTATTAGTGGAGGTGATCACGAAGGCCCACCCAGGTTCAAGAGGAGAGCATGTAGACCCCCTTTCATTTCGGGAGTGGCAGGGTTCTAGAGGAACATGTGTGTCTGGACACATTGCTGGAACTGTGTTTTTAGAAAACATTGTCTGCCACCATGAGTTAATATAGAGATGGTGATAAGTGCTATGGAAAAAAAAAATAAAGCAGAGAAAGATAGGAAAGCAACATTGGTGAGGATGAAATGGTTTCAGACATGAAATACTGTGGTAAGGCCATGCCTCCTTTTGAAGAACATCATTAGAAATGGAGCCATGTAGATAGCTGGGGGAAGAGTGTTCCCGGCAGATGAGTGAGCCTGTCTAGAGTGGATTTTGAAAGCAGAGATGCAGAAGCAAAGTGAGAGTGAAGGAGAGCCGTAGGAGAGGGGTTCAGAAAAGGAACAGGGCTCAAGTTCAGTAAGACGCTGTACGGCTTTTACTTGACTATGGGAAGCCATTGAAAGTTTTTGAGCCATAATGTCATATGGTCTGACTCACTTTTTAAAAAGATCACTCTGTGTTTTATGGACTAGATTGTACCAGCACAAGGTGGAAGCAGGGTGACCCACTGGGAAGTTAATTGAAATATTCAGTGTAAGAGTTATAGTTGGCTTGGACCTGGTGGTAACAATGTAGGTGATCAGGAGCGATCAGTCTCTGGATATATTTTTAAAGAAAGAACCAGTAGGATTTGGTGACAGATTATATTTGAGTTAGGAGGGGACAGGTCAAGACTGACTACAAAGTCTGTGGCCTTCGCAACTGGATTGATGATGTTGCCATTAACAGAGATGTTGAAGACTGTGGGAGAAACAGGTTTGGGAGATGGGGTGTGATGAGGGATTTCAAATTTGTCTTGGGCATTTTAACTTTGAGGTGTCAAAGATCTCTAAATTGAGACGTTAAGGTTGAAATTGGGTATGTAGGCCAGTGGCTGTGAAAGAGGTCTAGCTTAGAGATAAAAATTTTGAAGTTTGACCATAAAACATTAGTAAGAGAGTGAATATATTTACTGGTAGGAGTCCCTGCGTGCATAAAGTTAATTTGCCATTGAAGGTGAATATTCCTTTTACATTTAGACTGATGATTAAGTAGGTGTTGTTGTCACATATTCTCAACTTATATTTTTGATAGAAATAACATTCAGTCAGCCAAACAATTTTTCTTTTAAGAGGTATATGTGTATGTATTACTTTCTAGAAACCTCATACATGGTCTGTTTTTGAGATATTGTATAATGTATGGTTTATTTTAGCTTCTCTGTATTTTAAGATGTTCAAATTTTCATTTAAATGGATATTTTATATGCATTTTATTTATTAACTTGTACATTTGTTCAGGCATATCATGGTAGAACTCCACTCCAGTTTCGATAGTGTTTCAAAATTGGGAGACCAAATTATTCCTATGCTGTCTTCCAGTGATCTGATCTGCTTTTTTAAGGTATTGTGATTTAAAAGAGCACTTAAATTAGGATATTTGGAGCTATTTCCTCGGATCAGTATGCTTATCCTACAAATATTTGAATCAGTTTTTTATTGAATAGATGTATTTAAATTTTGTTAATATTCTGTGTCTCATAGGTGGCAAATATTCTATTAGATTTAAACAATGAGATGTATTGATTTATGGGAAAATGACAGGATATGTTTTGATCTTAGGAGAAAGACATGCCACAAAATATTTTTAAGATATATTATTAAAATACATTTTATGAAATAATGTTTTAATTAAGAAAAAACTTAAGGAGTAAAGCTATTGATGAAAGTTTTGGTTAAAAAAACCATTTATTCCTGGGTTTAACATTTTTTTCCTTGCCTTCTACTCTTTCCCCCTTAATCCTCGTATATATACTTTATCTCCCCATTTATTCCTCTCTTCTTTTCTCTTCCTTTATGTTCTCTTCCCTTCCCTTCCCTTCCCTCCCCAGAACAGATTCCTGGACTCTTGCTTGCAAGGGGGACATTGAAAAGCAGATGTAAAGGAAAACCCAAGTTAGATCAATAATAACACATCTGTGTGACTCTCGCCTTTTGCCATAACTGAACCTGAAGAGAGCAGAGTTACCAGGGTGATTTGGCTAGGATAGACACTGGGCAGCCTTATGCTTTGGTTATCAGTTCTATTTTAGTTTAATGAAGGGAAAGGCTCCAGTGCCCAAAGAATCTTCACAACACTTTGTGCCAGCACTCAGGCTATCATATAGACCTAATTCCACCCTCTGTAGTTGTAGGCAGAGCCTTCGGAAACCCAGCAGGTTGTTTTGTCCTGGTCTCACCACTCCTCAGTCCCATTTCTCAGGAACACAGCCTTCAGATGAGGACCCTGGTGTTTTTGGCTAAGCATGCTTGTTTTACTTATCCCCCAACCAAACTTTTCCCCACTATTTCCAATATGAACAATTTGCGTAGCAGTACACAAAAGGCTTGTAAACCTTATTATATTTGGAGGTTCCAAGGCGATCAGCAGACTTTTTCAGGGGAATGGGGTGCTGGGCAGGGTGGATAGAAATGTATTAGAGGGAAATCCAATGCAGAGACTAATGGTTTTTATTTTAGGGTTGGTCTGGTAGGCTGATAGGAGAATCCAGTTTGCAGTGCCAGGCCATAGTTCAAGTGCACACTAATTGCTTTGTATTGAAGAAATTTTTAGTAAATAATACTAGGGACCAACTCTATTAATATGCTCAGCTGAGAGGAAATTAAGAACAGTTACTTGACTGATGATGATGCCAAACAGTTTCAGGTGTTAGGATTCATTAAGACTGTGTGTTGTCTCTCACCATACAATTTGCATGTTGTCAGGTATTTCAAATTAATCATAAGCATAATTAATAGTTGTAGTAATTAGATTGCCATTTTATAATACTCTGCAATGTAACAGAGAACCTGAAGCAACAAGAAAAATGAGGACCACTTACGTCTGTGTAATCAGAGCTCTTCACTATGTGAGACTTACCACAACAGGCCACCTCTAAGGATTAATGTATTGGTGCTTCTTTGTGTATTGGTTTACTATAACAGCTAAAAATGAAGATAATTTTAATGTGAAGTGGAACTCTTCTACAGCCTTTAGTCCCGAACCAACAAAACTGAATTGTTTTAAGAAGATAATATGGTAACAATGGTTGTAGTTGAAGTATAGAGCACTTTTGATAACTGTGAAGAAACCAGGACGCAAATATATGATTTTATATGCCTTAAAAGCTCAAGAATCACTATGTATAATCCAAAAATAAAAGGATGTTTGGCATTTTAGAACTTTAATGAATTACTGAACATATTTTAGAGAGATTTTTACATAGCATTTTCAATAGCTCTTGTTAACCTAAGAGACATTTGGTTAACTACCCACAGACTTGTAGGAAGGATATTTGTATGGAAGTCTGTTTTTAGCCATGGCTTGCCCTGGAATGATTTCAAATAATTGCATAATGAGGGCAAAAGTTGTGGGACTACATATAAACTAGATGCTACTTAATAAATTATTCATGGTAACCCAGAGGTATAATTATTCGGTGAAATGAGAACTAAGAAAATTAGTTTTGTATTAATGTTTGTTTATACTGTTAATTTTTTTCCTTTATATGCTCACATTTTCCTGCTCAAAGGTAACCTAAAGTTAATCCACATAAAATGTTGAATCAGATTGGAATTCCCAGGATCAATTTTGTGCATTCTTTTCTCTTTCTGTTGTAATTTGTTTGCTTTTAGAGAAAGTGTTTCTTTCGTATAAAAAGGAAAGCCAAACTCTCCCAAAAGCAGTCCTTTTTCAGAGCACAAGAGCAGTAAGAAATTCACCACAAGCATGAATTTCTCCCATACCAGTCTTGAGTGAGCAGTTAGAAAGACACCTTTTTTGTCCTGGCAACATGGATTTTCCCCACTTCTCCCATTTTACTGCTGGTTGCTTCTCCCTCACTCCAGATCAGAAACCATGATTCCTATTCTTTTTTGACTTCATTGTTATTGTTTTGCTTTCAATTACAACGGTTTTTCACATATTTTAGTTAAATAGTTCCTATGTCTCCCCTTGACCCCCACAGTATCGACAACAAGAGGCAGGGTGATTCTTTCAAAGCAGATGTCATAGCAAATCATGCCTCTGCTTAAAATCTTCCAGCAGATTCTCACCTCAGAGTGAAAACTGAAGTCCTCACAATGGCTTGGTCTGGCTCTGTTACCTCTGTGTTCTCTCGTCAGTTTACCCCTCATCCAGCCATGCTCCTCACTTAAGCCCCTGCTGCCACAGACCTGCTGCAGGACGCTGGTCTGCCCACTTTATTATTCTGGAAGGCCTCCCCAGTGGGGCTCACTCTGAGTGCGCCATGTAACTACTTACTCTGGGGACCCTCAGTCGCAGGCCTTCCTTCCTGTTTCCTGGCTCTGCTTTTCTTTGCTCAGCACTTACCGCCTTTGGGAACACTGCGTAGTTCACCTTTCCGTTATGTTCCTTGGTTATTGTCTGTTTGTCTACCTGTTTGAATAGGGGACGTTCTTTGTTTCTGGTTTGTGTGTGTGTGGTGTGCGTGTGTGTGTGTGTGTTCAATGATGTGTACCAAACGCCTTATAACAACACCTGGCACATAGTAGGAGCTCTGTAAATATTTGTTGAATGAATGAATGTATGTATATCCTGAAACTCCTCCGTGAAATTGCAATGGCTGCTTCCCCCAAGGTATGTGAGAGATTGCCTGTGCACCGTGTTGTAAATGTTCAATGACCAACAAGAGTTTCCCATTATCATAGAAATCTAGGGAAGCAAGGGCAGGAAGATGGGGAGCAATTGAAGCGGTGGAGAGCTTTAGTGGTTTAGGGCTAGAATTCAGCATGGTGACCACAAACCATTCCCTAACCCTTTAGTGGTGACCCTTCCGCTGTCTGGTGGTAGTGAAAACAGGATGAGAGCACACATGTGGCTTGGGTATTGAGCAGGCAGCCTGATTTGTGTCAAAGTCCTGCTTTGTGTTTAACCTGAGAGAATTTCATGAATTCTACAGGTATCTGTCCATTCACATACCTGTTTGGATTTTTCAGAATTTCTAGAGCAGTGGCGATTGCCACAGTTTAACTGATCTAAGTGTGTGCCTGCTTCTTGAGAGACCAGGTCATCGTTTGCTTGGAAACTTTTTATAGGGGGAAGCAGTGAAGTAGAGGAAATTTTTGGAAGAGTTAAATGTCAGAAATAAGGCTAAATGAGCTGAATCTTTTGTTTCAATAAGCTTCCTGCCGGACTGCTTTGCCGTTCCCTCTCCCAGCAACACACACAAAAGAGAGTTAGGGAGAGAATGCGTTATGTCTTACCTCCTTATTTAATCTTATGGGTGGTTGAATTGCCTCTTGACCGTACCAACATTAGTCTGTAATACTGCCCAGTAGAAATATAATGTGAACCATAATTACTATTTAACATTTTCAAGTACCCACATTTTAAAAGTGAAAAAGTTTTAATATAGTTTAATGATATATTTTAATATATTTTATTTAACCTAAATATCCAAAATATTATTTCAACCTGTCATCAGTATAAAATCTATTGTTGAGATATTTTACATTCTTTTTTTTTAAACTATGCTTTAAAAATTTGTTGTGTATTTTCCACTTATGTCTTAATTTGGAATAACCACCTTTCAATTAATTGCTCAGTAGCCATATGTGTCTGGTAGCTACTGCATTAGACAGTACAGCTATTTTATAAAAAGTTTGTGATAAGATAAAAAGCTTACTATGTATAGGTTTTCTCTTTCCCTTCTGCTGCCCCTCTCTCCTTCCCTTTCTCCTTCCCTCTCCATTAAGTTTATTTTGATTCAAAGTATATTTTTAGTCTATAAATTATGTTGTAGAATGTTTGATGTTATGAAGTTAGACTATGGAACACAAAAAGAAAATGTTTATTACTCTAAGATGATCATGAACATAGTTATTAATTATGACAATAATATTCTCCCATAATAATTGGTAAATCAAGTAGCAAAGTCATACCCAATGGAAGAAAAGAACTGAGAGCTATGTAAGCATTCATGTAGCAGTCTGATGAAGTTTCCATTGTGGATGAAAAGGGGCCACATACTAACCTGACAAACTCAGGGACACCTACATTGTGGGCCTTACAAACTCAGAGACCTAAAGCAACCACATAAGATGGATGATCTGAACATGAAAATGCCTGACTAAAAGCGGGTCATGGTGAGTAGTCACATCCTGGGCCTGTAGCTTCCTTGACAAAGATCAGTCTTTATCCAAGTGAGCCTGCCTATTGTCTTTTTGCATCTAACGTAACATAATATAACTCTTTTTTCCCCAAAACCATTTTATTTATTTATTTATTTACTTATATTTATTTTTTACTTTAAATATTTTTTTTATTTTTGAAGTACAATTGACATACAATATTGTATTAGTTTCAGGTGTACAGCCGAATGATTAGACATTATATAACTTACTAAGTGATCATCCTGATAAATCTTGTATCCACCTGACACCATACATACCTTCAAAATGTCAGAGCAATCTCTTTTTCCAGACCCCCTCAGGGCATGCCCATTGTACCAGAACCCTAGACCACAGAACCCCTCATTGTTATCTTGTTCCCTCAAATAATATCTCTATGTGCTTTAAATGTTAATTATCTATCCTGTACCCACCAATGTAAGAGAAGTATGTGTCTTGGTTTTACTTTTTATCCAGCCCAGGCATTTCCCCTCTTTGCTTTGCCCTGCCTCCTAATCTTCCACCAATGGATTTCATGTAACCTTCCTTAGTCCTTCTCCTTTGATCCCAGTGTATAAAATAAGCTGAAAAACTGCCATGTTCTGGAGCATTTTCTCAGTCCATTGAGCTTTTGCTTCCCAGCAATTGTCGTCAGCTTGACTCAAACATAAAAATTCTCTGCTGGTTTGGACGTTTCTTACATTGACACTTTTGCTACATGAGACTTGGTCTAGCTTAAGAATTTAGGTACTGTTGGTCTTTTGTACATCATGATATTTTTTTTTTCCGAACCGAGCTAAGGTTAATATAAAGTAGTTATATCTTGGACCTCTTCCAAGCAATATTAACTACTAAACACCCCCCAAAATTCTGAATATTCTAAGGATGCTTGTGATGTGGCAAGCAATTCGATTGAGTATGAAGGATGACTGGAAGTGATAAATAAGATGAAGACGGTAGCTCTTCATCTCAGAAGTGAGTAGCATTACATATTTGTTCCTGAACTCCCGAGCAAAACAAAGGTGACAACCTTTAGATTTAAAACAAACAAAAATGTTGTTTAAAGATGTTACAGTAAAATGAAAACTTTTTATATTGGAATGAACCCCCTAAGGCTCAGCTCTCTTTCACATCAATTCTTTTAGTTCATTCTCTTCTATAACAACTTAGCCCTGCCGTGTGATGTTTTCCACACCTCCCCATCCCAATTCAGAGAGACAAGTAATTATATACACACCAGTTAAATGCCTGGCAAAATCTCTGGGCAAAACTGAGTTGACTTGTGTGGAACTGAATTTAAAAATACTTGATGGAACATTGCTCCAGTCTCTGATGACTTGTCAGGTTGCATTTCCTGCCTTGCCTGTGTTAGCAGGACATGTGCTGTGGTCCTGAGAGATGCTTCACCCTGGCTTCGCTCTCCTCCTTCCCTCTGACTCCTGCCGCCCGCTCTGGAGGGCTGGCAGTCTAGCAGTTCTTCACTTTGCCACTCTCAGAAAAAATATGTAATAATACCTAACTAAAATTTGTATTTGTTTTATTGCCAGACAACTGCCTTTTTATGAAGAAAATACATTATAAAATAGAGGAGTGTTTTCATTTGTTGTGTTAATGAATATATAATAATATGGAATACAAAACAATATTATTTCTAAAGTATTCTCCCAAAAGGAAGTAAATAGGATTGGAGAAAATCAGTGATCATTTGTCATTTGTAAGGTGCAGAAATGTGTAACTGGCCATCGCAGTTGATCTTGGTTTGCATTTGAGGTTGTAATAGCTGGGGGGGTGGGGGGCTGAGATGTGGGGGTGGAAGAGAAAGCTAGACTTTTTAAAAAGTCCTTTACTTTTATTTTTTTATCCTTACCTGAGGAAATGCTCATTGATTATAGAGAGGGACTAGGGAAGGAGAGAGGGAGACAGAAATATTGATAGGTTGCTTCACTCATGCTTCCCCACTGGGGACTGAACCCACAGCCTAGGCATGTGCACTGACTGGGAAATGAACCTTGGTTCATGGGATGACGCTCATCCAACTGAGCCAGACTGGCCAGGGCTTTTAAAAGTCTTTTAAAAGTTCATATACTTGCTTCAATTTTTTAATTCCTTTTTCTTGAATTGAAAAGGAAATAAGCAAATGAAACACTTAAAAAATAAATGGAGACAAGATTAGATTTTTATATAGTAAACTCTTTTTTTGGCTGGTGTTTCAAAATACAGAAGGAAAAGCTTTATTCGTACTTAGCAAAATTAAGAGAGGAATGTGGACATCTATAATAAACATTGTTAGCTTTTAAATATAATTTCTCAGGGAAAAACCTCCCTCCTGAATGCAGTCAACCTGAATTTATTCAGGATTAATGAATGAAAATGAATCGTTGGCATTGGTAAGAATCATAATTTTTTTTCAGGTTTGTCTTTCAAGAACCTATTTTTAAATCGCAGTTCACAAGCTCAATGAGTGTTGGACTCCATGGTTATCGAAATGGGTAAACTGCCTCCTCATAGAGATCGTTAATAAATAGAAAGCAAAATATATATTTGTGATTTTTGCATAAGGCAACAATGAAACATAGAAAAATAATAATGTCTTTTATAAATGAGTCTAGCCTTCAGATGTATTCAGAATAGTAACTTGAAGGTTAAGCAGTTTTTTTCATAGTTTAGTCAACTTAGTAAGACTTGGGATAGTTAGTATTTGGCTACAGGAAAAACAATGTTTATTGACCTTAGTTTAAACTGTCTAAAAATTAAACAGACCTAGTTAAAGATGATGGAATGAAGGCATTTTCATTCAGTTTTTCTGCCCTGAAGCCCCCAGAAGGAATAAAAAGTATGAAAAACCAAGAACAAAATGCCGTCTCCTATTAAATAGCTATACCCTCAAACCACAAACTATAAGGGATATCTGCCAAATGTTATCTTTGGACCAGAGGAGAGATGACGCTGAGAGTGTACACAGTGCTCAAAATTGGGATGAATACAGATTTCTCAGTGGTCAGGCTTGTGAATGGCTTCACTAAAATGAAAGTGACTTTCTGTCTCAAGTCTGTCATGCATCACAGAAAAGTTGAAACAAAGTCCCAAGAAGATGGGAGGGAATTTGATGCCAAGCCTAGGTAGAGGGATCATCCTAAGCTGGAAGTAATGGTAGAAGCATTTTCAGAGAAAGGCATACATTTGAAGATGGGAGCTGAAGGATTCCCCGCTAGGGCTTCTGTTTCTCCTGTGAAGGGGCAGGAGGTGGGACAGCATTTGGGAGTTTGGGAGGAAGATGGGAAGGCACAGAGAGGAGAGGAGCAAATGTGTGGCACTCTTTCTGCACCATGAGAGAGAACACTAAGGAGGAAACAAAAGTACGACCAGGCAGTGTTGAGGGGGCCGAAGTTTGAGACCCTAATTTTATAGAGGCGGTTCTTTTTCCTACTAGGTATAGATGAGAGGAATAGGAAGTTTTCCAGAAAGAGCAGGAAAGTTAGTTACTTGTGAGGTTCTTGTACACATCATAGAGAATAAGACACTGGTAAAAGTAAAATAAGTAAATAAAAATAGTGCATTAGATTAAATTCTGTCTACTTCTGCTTGGTAGACTCTCCATTCTGCATTTGTGGAGATGGAGAAATGAAGCCAAACATGGTTGTTTTGCTCAGTTAAGTGGAAAAGAAATGACTTTTAGTCTTCGTAATTACAAACCCAAGTAGGAAGTGCTAAAGGCCTTAGCTATCTCCCTACAGCAGCAATTTTCAATGTTTTTCATCTCATGGCACACACAAACTAATTACTAAAATTCTGCAGCACACTAAAAATACATATTTTTTGTTGATCTGACAAAAAAAGATACAGTTTTGATTCATTCACATCGGATGGCTATTGTTCTTTTGGCTGTTGTCAATGTTTATATGACAGTCTAACGGAAAAGAGGTCAGTGTCCCTGACTAAAGAGTCGGGTACTAAATGTTTAAAAATCCTTGTGGCACACCAGTGTGCCTCTCGCAGCCTCTACCAGTTGAAAATCACTGCCCTAAAGTGATGCATTTGTTCTAGATCTGGTGTGGGTTTGCCGTAAAAGGACTTGTGTGTTGGCATGGTTATAATTAAGAGTTGAAACAATGTGCATTCTCAAATTGCATCTTGAAGTACAATTTTACTCAACTTGGAGGGAAATATAAACTAAATCAGTTTTTATAAAATAATTTCACTTTGTAAATATTGCAAGTCTATTTGGGTGTTATTGGTGAGGTCCTTGGAGTAGAGGTTTTTGTTATAGTTTATGGCCTTTATTTTTTTAGTGTTTTAAAACCTCTATTTCAGTTGTGCAGATAGTTTGTGTTTTAAATCATCTCACATAACTTGCTGGAAGCTGAAATGGATGCTGAGTGCATTGTGACGTTTTACGGGAAAACTGAACAGTGTGTGAGGGCCCTCCCACAGAGGGCACTCTGGAAGAACACTGGGGCTTGAATTCAGGAAAAGCCCACTGAGTAAACAAAAATGTACGTAAAAATTAAATCCTAAGTGTGCAGTCTAAGCAATCTCTGGAAGTTTACTGATGTTGCAAGTTCCTCTCATTCCATTGGTAGGGACGAATAAACACTGACTGCTTGGAAGTGTGTGCAGAACCATTTCCTGGTCCTCTTTTTACTTGGTGAGGAGTTACTGTTACTGACGGCATGTACCCTGCGATTGACACTTGTTCACACACTAACCTTTGCAGATAGTCAGCGGTATATGAAACTTGGAAGTTGATAGGAGAAGTATTATTTACTATTTCATTCAACATATTTTTAATGTGAAATTGCTATTCTTGTGGCACTGTGCTGGGCATCAAGGGATAAAGGCATAATTCAGACTTGTCTCTTGTTCTCAAGAAGTGTATTCTTAGATTTTAGAAGCTCAGGGAAGCAGACATTTTTCTTGGCTTACTTGTCAGTGTTTCCATAGCATTCTTGTCTATTAAAAAACAGAAATTAGTGTTGCAGTTGTTGGAAAAATTCTTTAGTCACCTGATTAGCTTCTTTGGTGACAGGTGAATAGACTGAGAACCTCTTGGTCACTTTGGAGCCCTGGCATTAAAGGAAAAAAGTTTGGTGACTTCTGGTTAGTTTCCACTATGGTGAAGTAGTCACCTCTGTTTCTACTGCTTTGCTGAGCTTGAACTTTCTACCTCATCCTTGTCCTTTAGCCCAGTGTACATTGTATCTAGCTTACAAAAGTCAACTGTAAAGGATTAATATGCAGTCAAAAACAGTATTATTTATTTTTATAACTAAACTGCCATCCCTCCCCCCACTAAAATTTCATGTCCCAAAATGGTTGGTTGATGTCTCATCTGGGAAAGTTTTCCATCAGCTGGAAGATGATTGCTATAGCCTAGTGTGTGTGAAGGATTAATGTTGAGAGACCACTGAAATCTAAAGATATTGCTGTGCAAATCTTATTGACAATCGATTTACTGATTTGAATGTGGCAGATTTTTTAAAAGTGTAAAGGAGATGATTTTTGTTAAGTCCTGAGTCTATGAAAATCCTTTTTAAAAAGTACTTTTTTAGTTCTTTGAAAGACATTTATAAGTCTTTGAACTAATACTGATTTTCTGTGATTTGCCCAGTTTACCTATGAAGTCACTGATAAGCCAAGTCTACGGTCAGCCATGTAAATTATTTGGGAATTTAATTTGGGATTTAAAGAGTAGCATTTTCTCTTAATTTTATTATAGCTGACACTTTCTAGACAGACTACATTTCCCATCCTGTTCATTCCAAATACCATTCTCTTTTCCTCTTAAGATCATGTTGTTTCCACCGTGATAAAGTAGTTGTGTAAAAACTGCGTGTTAGTTCTAGAGTTGCCTTGAGGCAGGCAGTGATTGCACATTCCTTATAGTTTGTAAAAACGTGGCAGATCTACTGAACACGAGCTTTTAGAACTGTTTGGAAGTTAGTAAATGAACTACTTTAAGGGAACTACTTTACTTTTTCAGCAGTAATATTGGATATTTGCAACTAAAAATGACCAGCGATTACTGGTTTAACAGTTGTATATTTCAGCAGCTATAGTCAAACAGTACGATTCAATATTTGCATATAGGGGTGGCAGTCCACCAGAACCTGTATTTTTCACTCTTATCTTTAACAGGAGAAGCAGATGGACCACAATTTCAAAGTGAGTTGATGAGAGCTGCCCTCCCAAAAAGGCCTTTATTTCCGTGGTTGATTAATATCTTACTATGGCCCTTAGACACTAATTCCATTAAGACAGAGGCTGCTTGGTTTCTGCTCACCATGTGGTACAGTTTTTGGCATGTGTTACTTGGCTCATAGCTCGGAGTAAGCCCAGAGTCCACCCCCAGGTGATCAGGCCCACTGCTTCCCCTGTGCTCACGCCTTGAGCGCTGTGTTCTCCCTTTGGAGTCCTTTCCTGCTGTTTCTCCTGCCCTAGATGCTCTGCTTCTTATTCCTAGATCTCTGCTTCAGTGCATCTCCTCACGCTTCTTCTGACCCTAACCTGCCTTATTTTTCTCAGTGGGACTTATCACTCAGCCTATTACATACCTATTTATTTATTTATTTTTGTTTTCTGTTCGCCCCTCCGCAAAGGGGCCCTGTGCCTCACTGTTGTATCCCTGGTGCCCGAGTGTGTGCAGGCTCTTGCTTAGGAGCTGAAGGAGTAAATGAAGGAGCAGAAGTGCTCAGGTGTATTTGTGAGATGCCCTAGGGAGGACGTGGCACTTGTGGTGTCTGCATGTGGAATGACTGAAGGCACTGTCCTTTAGAAAATAGGTGGTGATTATAGTGGATAAAGGAAGACACTCATTCCTAAACAGGGGCCACCATGAGGAACGGGGGTTGTTAGCCAGTCATGGCTCAATGCTCACGGGTAAGGTGACTCTGTATCTGTTTCCCTGGGATAGTCTTGGCATATGTCTTTTTCCACTGCCTAGTATTTAGTAGCATCCTCTTTCATTCTCAGAATTTTCCCAGGTTGGATGATAAAATATGCAAAAATGTGTGGTCATCCTACTTAAGAGATTTCAGTACATTCAGTGATATAATTATGTGTATGAGACCTGAAAGTGGGAAGTACTAACAGAAGCAACTTTGGGTGCACAAGCACTTTGCAAGCTTTACTGGACATGGCGCTAGGGTAGTGGGATGGTCCTTCAAAGAACCACTGAGCGTGTGCAGTTCTGGACCAGCTAATGCTATTGTATTGTCTGTCAGGCCCTGTTGAAGTGAGCTCAATAGTGAGTCAAGAAAGAGAATGATCTGAGGAGATTCTAGCCTGTCTACACGGCCCGTGGAAGCCCACCACCACCAACTCCGTCACTTCACTCTATCCTGCAAGGCTCTACCCTGACCAGCTTCAGCGTTTGGGGTCTGGGGTGGTTTGGTGGTGGTAGTAGGCTTGCTGACAGGAAGCTGTGACACTAAATGAAGAAACTAGTAAGATTTGACTAGGACTATATCCTGAGTTTTGGGAGCAGTTGATAGCAGGTAGTTATTTAAAAAGAGTATCAAATGGGCCATATTTTTTACAAGCAGCAGTTAATGATATTTAACTAAAAATTATATCTGTGTATACTCATGTAGTAAGTCAGTCTAAACTTTATCCTATACCTTTTAACTCTTCTTATTTTTATTACAAAAATAGTTTAAGCTTGCTGTTAGAAGAATTAAGACTTCCTTTCTTTTTAACCTAGCCTTCTTGAGGTTTATGTCTTTCTACATATTTTCTAAGCTTATGCAAAGGTATATAAATATGTGCATATATATAAAGTCCACCTTTTTTTGTTTTGTTTTACAGATATGGCATTATATCATACCCAATAATTACCAGCCTTTTTCACTTAGCACTTTAAAACATCTTTGCTGGTCAATACATATTGATCTCGTTCATTCTTTTTTATTGCAGAGTAATATTCTATAGATGGGTATACCATCATTTATTCAACCATGCCCCCCAGAGTACTTTCAGGCTATTCTCATTTTTTTTTACTATTACAAATACTTTTTAAACAAAAATTATTTGTATGTATCTACCCATATATGCTGGTGTCTTTTTCTCCCTAAGGAACAGAGTCTTCAAAGCAGGATTGCTGAATCAAAGGGTATGTGCATTTTAAATTTTAACTGTCATCACCAGACACTTTACCTAAAGGCCATACTGTTCATCCTCCCTGTGGCAATACAGGATATGCCTGTTACCTCATACCGTTGCCAGCAGTGGATACTCAAAGTTTAAAAATTTTTTCTAACCCTTTAGGTAAACAATTGAGATTACTTTTACCTTTGCCCTTTATTTTTGAGTATGCATTTTATCATGTGTTTGTTGTAGACAGCACCCCCCCCAAATATGTAGCATTTACTAACTACTTGTATTCATAAAATAAATTCAGACAATTGGAATATATACTGTTCAAATTTTTCAAAAATCAATTCCATCTTTCTATGCTATTTTTGTGTCACTTATTTCCTGTATAAGGTATTTTTGTATACTCTCAGATTTGATTTCTAAGTATGGCTAATAAGGAACTTTCATATCAGGGTTCATAATTATGAATATTTTCATTTTCTCAGAGGTCTGTGTTTAAAATTTTAGCATTCAAAGCTTTATGGTAAATTATAGCTGTCTAGGAGATTTTGTGTTCCTAAAAATGATATGAAAGTGTTAAAGACCTTAGTAGACATCTCAGCAAAGAAGATACAGAGATGACAATTAAGCGTGTGAAAATACTTTTAACATCATGTGTCACGAGGGAAATGCAAATTAAAAAAACAGTGAAATGCCACTATACACCTGTTAGAAGGGCCAAAATCCAAAACACTGACAAGACCATGTGCTGGTGAAGAATGTGGAGCTATAACAACTCTCATTTATTGGTGATGGGATAGCAAAATGGTATGGTTTCTTACAAAACGAATCATACCCTTACCATATGATCTAGCAGTAACACTCCTTTGTATATAGTCAAAGGAGCTAAAAATTTATGTTCACACAAAAAAATCTGTACATGTATATTTATAGCAGCTTTACTCATAATTGCCAAAACTTGGAAATAACCAAGATATCCTTCAGCAGGTGAACAGTAGGTGAGTGAATACCCTGGTACTCGTACATCCAGAAACTGGGCTGCTATTCAGAACTTAAAAGAAATGAGTTTTCAAGCCATGAAGAGACATGGAGGAAACTTAAATTTATATTACTTAATGTAAAAGGCCAATATGAAACTCTACATACTATACAATTTCAGCTATCTGACATTTTGGTAAAGGCGAATCTATGAAGTCAGTGAAATAGTCATAGTGGTTTCCAGGTGGGTTGAAGGAGAGATGAATAGGCAGAGCACAGAGGCTTTTTAGGGCAATGAAACTATTCTGTGTGATATAATGATGGATACAGGTTATGGTACTTTTGTTCAAACGCAGAGTGTACAACGCCAAGACTGAATGCTAATGTAAACTCTGGACTTTGGGTGATGGTGATGTGTCAACGTAGGTTCATCGATTATAACACATGTACCACCAGGGTGGGGGATGTCAATAGTGTGACAGGCTATGAATGTGCGAGGACAGGGAATATATGGGAAATCTCTGTACCTTGTTCTCATTTTGCTGTAAACCTAAAGCTGCTGTAAAAAAATTAAATCTTTGATTAAAAAACACAACAACGTGTGAGACTGTGATCTATTAAATTTGTCATGTAATTTTTAAGTTAATAGTTAACTTTGGGAACAGACTTTATTTACCCATTATTGAAGTATAATTTAGTGGAAGCCATAAATACTCCAACTCCAAACAGAGCAAATGTGGTGGAGAGAGACATGTTAGTGAGCAATGGTGCACTAAGGCCATGTGTGATTCTGTGCTGTGACAGTGGCATTTCTGTCCCTTAAGCCAAAGGCAGCTATGTACATAGCAACTTGCTTACAACAGTGTGCTGTATTGATGGTGGCAGGCTTCTGCCTCCGTGGGTCTTAGTGTATTGTGAAAACTTTATTGATTGATGCTCAATATGTTGCAGCAAAAAATAAAAATACATTGTTGTCTGGTAACGATGAAGAGAATTGTGTTAGCAAACCTCATGCTTGTGAGAGATGACATTTTCAAGTATAGGTAGGAAAAATGTTCCCATGTGTTAGAACTGTTGTGTACTTTGTCCGGATGTGCACAGACAAGGGACTATTGTGTGGCGGAAAAGTTTCTGAACTGCTTTACTGGGGGAATTATCATTTTTGCTTGCATAGGGGATATGGAAGATTCCATTTCTTTTACAACTTTATAGTGTAAGTACTATCTGAAAATAAGGAAATGTACCATTCTCTTTGTTCCTCACTCCCCTACAGTCACCATGACCTCATCTAACTCGGTCTTGTGTAGGGCATCACTCTTTCATCCCCCTCCCCCTAAGAATGGCCACCCTTCATTTCAGGTCTGCCCTGGGTGACTGGCTCATCATGTGGCTCAGTCCATAAGAACCTGCCTGGCCCCTGGGGAGGTAGCTATTTCCCCTGTTGTCTAAAGGGTGCAGACATGTTTGGATCCTGGAATCCACCATGGAAGGTTCGATGGAGTCAAATGGGAGTGTGCGTGAATAAGAGTGTAGAGGTCATCCTTGAGCTCAGAGCGACGGTTGGACCCTGTGCTTTAGAAACCCCTTAACTTACTTGAAGTTAATATGTAGGAAAAAAGTAATTTACCTTGAGGGGTTTTTAATCTTTTCACTTTTCTGACATAGGTTTTTGCTTGTTTTTTTAATGTGAATCTCAGAGTGGCCTGAATAATAATAATAGTGGGTGAACTTAAAGAGATTTTCTTATCAACTGTTAAACATTATCTCATTTAATCCTCAGATAAACATGAGAAGGTACTCATATTATCCTTTTTGCTGTTGATGAAATTGAGATTTAGTGTGTTTAAAATAGCTGGTCAAGGCTAAGCATAGCTAGAAAGTAGAGGGTCTGTCTGCTTATAAAACCCACATTTGTAGAGCTTTGCTAAAGGCAGTTTCTCTTAATGAGAAAATTTGTAATTGTTGGTTAATGGGCACATGGAACCCATTGGCATATGCCATTAAGTTCTCTCCTTATAATTTTATTTTCATCATCAGTTCGATGATGCATGTCTCTGCCCACTACCCTCTCATTTCCTGTGTTTTGGAATTAAAATACTGTTACATCCCTAAGAAGAATCTTTATTTGTATTCTAGTGGTTTAACTACTAAATGTTGCTAATTTGCACTGCCTTTTAGATAGTTGCAGCCACCTCATTAGCCACATTACCTACTTGATTCTTGATTACTGGTACATTTCCCTTAATAGTAACTTTGAAGATTTTACATTTTTTACATTATTTTAAAATTTTCATTTATGCACGGAAAAAGTGGTCCTTTCATACCTATGGCTGGAGACGAGTGTATTTGTGGTTTCATTGGGCAGATGTGTAGGAACGGAGGGCTTGGAAGAGAAGTTCCCAGAAATTTCTCGTTCGCTCCACATGTATCGATAATCGGTGCAGCAGGAGAGTGTGAGAATAACAGAGCAAAACATTTGTTAGAACTGGTGCTTATAACTGTGCCTGGCATCTAGTTCGTACTATGGAAATACGTTATATGTATTAATTCATTTCACCTCTACCACCCCAGGTCCTTGCCAGTACTGTGATTCGCATTTTTCAGAAGAGGAAGCTGAGATTATGTGTGGTTCTCAAGGCCAGGTAGCTCGTAAGTGACAGAGATGAGGTTCTAGTTCAGTTGGTCAGACTCTTGAGTCCCAGTTTGTAATGCGTAGGCTAGATTTTAACCTTAATTCTGTTCACGTGTATTTAAATATTCTGGTTGGAGGGTGTCTCAGCTAGTGCTATTTTGAGAGAATGTCTGAGAAGGTGTACGAAACATCTTGATTGAGAAACTAGCATTAAAAAACATACTAACTGGCAAGTTTATTTAGAATCATTTGGCTATGGGTTCTAGGTCATTAAGATTATAAATGTTCTTGGGGAAAAAATAAATAAAAAAGAGCAGCCTGTGGCATCTTAAATCTCACTCACTTCTGCTCCCTGATTTTATTAGTCTATATCCAATCTATTATTCTAGCTTTCTCAGGATTATTGGACAATCATTATATGATTGGCACGATGTCCGCTTGGTTTGTACTTGATAGTAGAAAGCGTTGCAACAGCTTTATTTGTTGCAGATGCCAAAACAACAACAAGACCCATTGTGGTATAATTGTAGGGTAAATGAAATGTAAATCTCCTCATGTTAGTTTTAAAATGTAACCTAAAAGTTAGACATTTATTTATTTATAAGTCACAAATTTTTAAGGTTCACAGAACTTGCTTAAGGGATATTGGGGAAGTTGTTTAGCATCTTTCATTTTAAATGGCACTATAAGCTGTCTTTTTCTTCTGTCTCAGGCATTATTAGTGTGTATTCTGTTGGCCAGAGTATCTTGGGACTGAAATCTACTCTGGATTTCTTTGGCATCCTTGGGATTTAGTGTCCTGTGCAGGACTTTTTGGCTACATGTAATGTGGAATAAATTTAACAGTAAAATCCCAGTTTAGACAACTGCTTGTTCCTCGTTTGCTTTTGCTTACTGCTATGTAACTTTGAGCTTCTCTGTAACCTAATGTCTGTGGGGTCTAGTTTCTCCTTTTATGAAATGAGGATGCGCTCGTTGCCTCCAGGATTGTCTGCATGTTAAATGAAAACCCTGGTGACATCCCTGGCACTGAATCTTCATTAATTGTTTCTATCCTTTTATCTTTCTTCCCTTTCAGTGACAACTAGAGGATCCTATTGGGCAGGTGAGGTTGGTAATGGAACTTGGGGAATAATGTCCCAAAAACACCCTGTTTTTCCATGGGAAGAGACCTAGATTTCTTAGTGTGAGGAGTAATTTTAGCTGACTAAGTTTCTTGACTGATGGATGTGTTTGCTTTTTACTGTAGCCTAAGAGGTCGCCACAGATTTAGCAGATTAAAACAATACTCGAGTTCTCTAAGTTAGAAGACTGGGCTGACTTGTGATGTTCAGGGATAAAATCACAAAGCCAAAATCAAGGTGTTCCTTCGCTTATATGGAGGCTCTGCGGAAGAGTTCACTTCCAGGCTCATTCTGGTTGCTGGTGGAACCCAGTTGTGTGCGGCTGCCCTCTTAGGTCCCCAAACCCTTGCTGGTGTTCAGTAGGGGTTCCTACTCAGCTTCTCTTAGGCTATCTGCATTCCTTCTTCCAGCCCCTTCATCTTCAGGGCCAGGAATGGCTCATTCAGTCAGATCTCCCTGACTTGCCCTTTTGCCACCAGCCAGAGAGTGCTGTCTACTTCAGAGAGCTCAAGACATATCAGATCCAGAGATTAGAATGTCCCACTCTTAAGGTCAGCTCTGCCATATAAAAACATGGCAAAATCATTCTGTCATAATCATAATTATGCATATAATGATAACCATAATAATGAACATAATTACAGGAATGATACATTTTTTAAATTCCACCAACTCTAAGGGATATCCCAGGATGCCTCCAGGCATCCCTGGCTCCGTCTGAACCCAGCTAGACAAGCTCAAGCCTGTGCCATTATTTAGTGGCTTAGCAAACACCTTCTATTAGTAGAGATAGCTAATTTCATTTGATTTTAAGAAATTTGTGGGCAGAAATTTTAGCTGTAGCATGACCATCATAGCTTGATGCCTCAAAGGGTGTTAAAGATTCTTAAAGATGCTAGTAAACATATTAGAGAAGGAGAAAGTATTGTTCAAAGTTTTTAGAACTGTTTTAATCTAGACTCTTAATGTGTCTTACTTCTCATTTTACTGTGGGGATGAGTCTGGGAAATTGGGTCACTTGGGGTTTCTACAAATACTGAGATTATAGGTCATAAATTAAGAGGTTCATTATATTAATGGACAAATGTAGCATTATTATGTTGATCAGTTACCAAGTCCTAGGGAGACATAGCAACATCAAAACAAAAAGTAATTCTCCTGAGGCTATTGTTTTTTTGTTTGTTTGTTTGTTTGTTTTTTGTTTTAGTTTACCTGCTAAGGATTCCTCAGGGCCACCAGACAAGGTCAGGTAATTATTTCTGGGAAAAGCACCTTATGTTCATTTCTTTATCATAGAGATAATCTCACAAAAGGGCACTTGTACCAGTTAGAGTTCTTTGGATGCAAGCAATAAAATTGGAATACAGTTAATTTAAAGCAGAAATGGAACTTATTGTAAGGACATCAGAAAATACACAAAATCCAGTGACAGGCGAGAAAGCTGGGCTCACGATAAAGATCAGGAGATAGCCAGCGCACTGTCAGAGAGCAAGATTTATTACCGAACTACTGCCCTGTCTTTTCAGGACATGCTGCAGGAACAAGGCAGAATCCCTTTCTCTTTCTGGCGCCATACTAATCAAGACTCAAAGCCCAGAAGACACCATCTCATGGATGTTTCTCCAGAAAGGCAGGGACCCCAAGTCTGTACCCACTAATAGAGGAATACATGCATACCTTCAAGGGACTCAGGGTGCAGTTACAAAGCAAGCGGGGGGAGTCGATGCTGGGGAAAGCCCTAAAACCTTCACCCTAGAATCTATTCGCTTAAAATGCTTTCTCAAAAACTATTCTAAAGAAATGGACTGGGTGGTGATTTACAAAACACACTTCTGCCTTAAACAAAATAGTCTTTTATGTTACACAGTTGCCCAAATCATAGAAATCCAATAGTCCCCAGATGTGAATGTTAAGTTGGGATATTTCAGGCATATCCCCTTATTTGCATAATATCAATGAAATCCTTTGACTACATGGATAAGAAGGGTCCATTAGCATATCACAATGAAAACCTGTGGCCAAAAAAAAAAAAAAAAAAAATCCACCAGCAAATAACACAGGAGTAAAAAGCATTGCTTGTTTTCCTGCAGTCATGTTAACTGATTATTTTAACTGTAAAATGAATACAAATACAAAAATAATCCCCATTTTATTTGTTGCACAATAATAGCTTTTAAAACAAACATTTGTGTCTAACATAAAAAACCCTCTGTATCTGACAGTTTATGGGTAAGTGATCACGTTGTAATAGCATTGTATCAAAAGCCGCTTTTCTTTATAAACCCCTGTATTTAATCCCTCCAGCCAGCCAACAAGCTACGTGCTTCCCTGGGAATTAATTTAAGATTGAAGATAAAAATAAAAGGAGGGCTAAAGTTAATGACATCAGAGAGAACGCTCTTGTAAGAAGTAATAGTTTCAAAAAGATTTTGACCATTTTTATAAAACAAATATAAGCTGCTCTAGAAAGAATTGGTGTAAAATACAGTTATTGCTTCTGACTTATTCAGAGTGTCCTTTTTGTATTTTTTAACCTTAACTAATCTTGTAATCAATATTTTAAAATAAAATTTTAATGTGTGCATTGGAAATAATGCTGACCAGTTTTATAATTGGATTATAAAAAATGTCTTAAATATTGATGATATAATTTTGACAAGAGCAAATCATTACTTTTGATAGCATAGTTTTGAAATCTTAAAACATGAGATTTCTTAATGGATAAGTAGGCAAAATGGGGTTTGTGAGTTAGATAAAATCTAAGATTTAATTATATTTTGGCAAAGAAATAAGATAATGGCATACAACTAACAGGGAAAATAAAAAAATAATACTTTTGGTGAATGCTCTCCATTTTAAATAAAAACCTTTCCATGTAATGACTTACACTTATAGTGGAACTGAAGCAACACATTATTTACACATTCAATCTTATTTTGATTTAACTCTGATTTATTTGATATCAGCTGCCTGTTAGATGATAATTTAAAAATTTGCTGCAATTACTTCAGGAGATTTTACTAGTGATAATTTTATTCCCTAGAATAATTTAACTTTCCATTTAAAATGCACATCTAAACATGATAAAGTATGTATTGGAAAGAGAAGATGTTTATATTTATGTAACATGATAATTTCCTTAATGGACATCAATGCTATGTTTCATATTATATGGTAATGTAGATGGACTGAAATTACTTTTACTACATGTACCTTCTGTGCTTGTATGTAGTATAAACAAGGAGATGTAAGAATTTAAAACATAAATATATTCCCTAGAGGTGCCTTCATGGGGGCAAACTGAGATTGACATCATATTTTGTTAGCTCTCCCATGTACTCCAGTTTGAGCTACTTCCCCAGAATGGTATCACTTGAAGATCTGTGTCTGGCTTTTTCCTAGGAAGATGAGCAGGATTGGTTTTTCCTCAGAATCCATGATACCGTGTTTCTGAGTCTGTGCCTCACACGTGAGAGACAAGCCCTTTCCTGCCTATTACTGTGGCTTCCTGCAGCGAGCTTTTTTCCACAGGGAGAAAATGCCAGAGAAATACTCAGGTGTACCTTCAGTAGAAACAGGGAGAGGAAATGACGGAAAATCTTCAAAGGAAAGATAGGTTAGGATTGCATAGGTAATCCTTCCTGAAGGCTCTGGGGATGACGTTACCCCAAGCTTCTGAGGATGCTCTCCGAGTATCCTCTGCTAATCATTGTAGAACAGAAGCATCTCCCCCTATTCCTGCAAGTGTTAAGGGCAAGGTATTGGTATTGAGGAAAACTATATCCCAGATGATGGCATTCAGGAGAATCCCAAGGTCATCATGTGATGAAGCCATAAGAGCTGTGGAGGAAGGTTGATAAAACCTCATGCCTAAGGTATCAACAGTAGGTGGTTCATGAAGTTGGGAAGAGAAGAGCACAGGTACGTCCAGGTCATGGCGATTTGCTTTAGGGTGGTAACAGTTGTCCCTCAGCTATTCCTAACCCTGTTCTTTTTACCCTTGTTGGAGCACCTAGTCCAGTTGATTGAGGCCAAGTTGGTAGAGAATGTTTATTCTGGAAACTTGAGTTTGTAGACCAGAGCAAAGGTATACAGATAGAGCTGCTGAGGCAGAAATCCCGCAGAAGGGGATGGTGCTCCTAGCAGGCCCATGGTATTTCATGCTTGTCTAGTACAGGAGGAGTCCCTCAGTTCTGGCGAGGGGGAGGGAGGTCTCAGTGACTAAATGCAAGTCAGCTTACTACTCAACCTTTCAGCATAAAGTAATTTCAGGAGTTATTTGTTAAATACTTGTTGCATACCCATAGTCTGAACAAGATTCAAACCAGTGGTATGACATATCCCTGTCCTCAAATACATCAGTTACATGAAAAAAAAAATATGTTTAAGTAACTCCAGTATAAATGTTAATGTAAGTATATAATGTAAAGGCAATAGAATTCATATGAAAAAGCGCTATTTTCTGGTTGAGGTGATTTGGAAAAAACAACATCAACTAGGTTTTCTGCAGGACACAGAAGTCCCCTTAAATGGGTGATTAAGGAAAGTTTATTAGAGGCACTAATTACAAAGGTGGAGCCAGCGTTAAGATACCTTAGCAGGGGATGGCGAAGCAGCCATCGGACTGGCAACAGCCATCGAAGGGAGCCACTCACGGGAACTGTGACTTTTGTAATTGAATTCAGCTGGTGTAGAATCAACCTTTAGGGACAGGCACAGAGGCTGTGGATTAAAATGCCAGATCCCTCAGTTCTTGAGCCTTCTGACTTCCCACTGGTGCTCCCTGTTGATGGAACTCAACTGGAAGCAGAGTCCATAGCCTTCCTCGCATGAAGAAAGTTGGAGAGCAGATTGGTAGTAGCCAGTGGAGAATATCTCCACAGACTTCATATAAAAGTTTGAAGTGTACAGATTTTCATATCATTCCATGTTGTGATGAATAGTTTAAAGCATGATGGATTATGCATAAAGTTTACAGATAATATTTAGTTTATAAAACCTTAATCTTGTCTCTCATTTTTTTCACATGTGGCTAGCGAGGTATTCAGAGCAACTGATCACCTGATGTTTTTCCTGACACTCCAAGGCCCTTTGAGAGGGCTATGGATACTGACCACATACAGAATCCAGTACAAGGGTGGAAGTCTGTTGACACCCCATTGTGTAGGGAGAAGGAAAGGTTACTGAACGAACTAGCTATGGAGACAGTGAGCTATGATAATTTTTCTTCATCCCTTTTTGGCATTGTATTGTACTTTCACAAGGTATGAAGTTACTAGAAATTCGCCATGGTAAACTTTAAAATGCAAAGAGATCTTGTAAACAAAGGAGGACCATAACATGGGGCATTTGAATGGAGAATTGAAGCTCTTAAGATGGAGACAAGAGAGATGCAGACCCGAAGCTTACCAGGGTTATAACTTTACTCTGTGTGTAGTGACTGTCTGCTCATAAGTTATTCATAATAGAGATTTCCCCCCTTCACCTCTAGTATTTATAGGCACACTTTTAACTCAGAGTTTTAATATATTAGTAAGCCATTTTTAATTTCAGAAACAAGATGTACAATGTACCCAATATAACACAAGGGAGAAATGTTCTTTAGGTAAGTGTAGTATTCTAGAAACATCTGAGGACACAATAGAATGGTATTAAGGTTCTAGAAGAAGATTTTGGTTATTCAGAATAATTCCTGAACAATTTATCTTTTAAATATGCGGTAATAAAAATATGACTCTCATATTACAAAGGAAGTAAAGCTAGTGAGGAATCATGGAGGGAGGCCTTATACTTCAAAGTGGAGTGGATCCAACAAATGCTGATTCCAAGAGGGTATGACGAAAGTAGTTACTTTGTTTTAGGGGTAAGGAAGACTGTTACAGAAGAAGGCAGCCACCTGTCACCTTTATGCTAAAAAGAAAATGTTATAAAATATGCTTTCAATTAAACTTAAATAAAATGTATGTACTCATCAGGTATTTAAATAGAGAAATTTTAAAACAGAAAACATGCTGTTTATCTTCTTAAATGTTGATCATTTGAAGCTGAAATAATTGTTGCATTGTGTAGATTTAGTAAAAAGGTGTGTATGACATCTGAGGTCTATTAATCTTCCTTTGCTGAAAAAAGTATATGAAATATATTAAATTTGTACCAGATAAATTGGCAAATAATTATTTAAAAAGTTGTATATGTGTATATTCTAACAAAGTAAGCACAACGTGATTCCCTTGGAGTATTTTCTGACTTCTGTTTAAAGTCAAAACAGGTTCAATAATAGTGCTTATACTTTCACTGCTTTTTCTGCACTCTTCCTGATAAATCTGAACATGCAGACGTAGAAGGGGTCTCATATTATCTTGAGCCTATTTTACTTTCCCTGGGAAGTCCTGGTGAATGGAGGGCACATGTTAAGTGCTCTGAGGGCCATGGTCATCTAAGTCATACAGTGCAGATCATACAACAGGAGAACGTTTCCGGAGAAAAATATGACACCAGGCTTTCCCTTTTAATCGTTCATGTTATCATCTTCTATAAACCTAAAGTACTATTTTATACTCCTCAGTGTGAATAAAATAAAATGATCGGAGTATGTTTCCTGTTTAAAGGTAAGCAATTGACATGGTATAGATTTTTATGTAACTATTGGGTTGGCCAAAAAGTTTGTTTAGTTTTTTCCATAAAAATAAAAGATACATTTTTTTCATTTTTATCAATATTTTATTCATTTGGATATTTTGAGTATGTCAGCTATCTTCTGTGTGGTATAACATCGATTGTTCTCAATTAATGTCTCAGTTTGATCACTATCAACTTCAACTGGTCTACCTGACCATGGAATATTGTCCAGCAAGAAATCTCCAGTATGAAAACTTCACAGACCATTTTTGGCATGTTCCATCAGTCATAGCACCTTCTCCGTACACTGCACAAATCTTTTTTTGTGTGTGTTTCAGTTGCATTTTTAGCCTTCTTGAGATAATAAAGCATAGTATGCCAAAAATGCTGTGTTTTTCTTTGTCTCCAGTATTAAAATGGTTACACAAAAATTCACCAATTTTGATAAGTTTTTGAAATGCATGCTAATATGACAGCTGCCACAATACAATCTAACAAAATTGTTTCAAATGAAGTTAAAGACAACTAAGTGCTCCTAGAGCCAGCCATCTTACAGGGAAAAAAAACCCAAAATGAACTTTTCGGACAACTTAATACGCTTACGTGAATCAGGCTTTATTGAACGATGTGTTATTAAATTAATCTCTATGTCTCATTTTATTTAAATTTTGCTACATATTTTGAGTTTCTGGGAGTACTGCTCATGGAGACATAATAGATGCCAAAAAGAGAAGAGCAAATTGAAAGAAAATTAATTTAATTTTTAGAGGGAGAAAAATTGTTCCTCCTATTCATTCCACTGACGGACCCAGCATGTCTGAATTCAGTTCAGATTTCAAGGGGATTCAGTAACTACTTTTGTTGACTAGGCACTGACCAGTTTCCATTTTTTATTATTACCATGTGATGAAGCAACAGTTGTGCAAAGTACTAGAGCCTGAGGGGATAAGTGAAAAAGGTGAAGGGATTAAAAAGTACAAATTGGTTGGTAATGAATAGTCACGGGGATGTAAAGTACAGTGTAGGGAATATAGTCAATGTTCTAATAACTATGTATGGTGTCAGATGGATGCGAGCTTTATTGGGATGATCACTTAGCAAGCTATATAATGTCTAATTACTGGGATGTACACATGAAACTAATATATTTTAAAAAGTGCAAGAACTTGAGAGGTCCTGAGAGAGAACTTATGAAGCAGGAACGGTGAAATACAAGCACACTTTTACTGCGTATTTCTAAGCACCAGGCTTTGAGCTGAGCAACTGGCTTAGGTACTTACCTAATCTTCACAACAGCCCATATTTTATAGATAAGGAAACAGTTTGTCCTGGGTTAAAAAGTATGGGAAATCTGAACTTGACCTAGATGGTCCCATTCTGCACCCCACACTTGCATGCCTCTCTATGAACTCTTGAGAACGCACTCTGCATGTTGTTTCCTTGGGGCAAGCAGCAAAGGGGACTGACACAGACCAGCAGTGCTGATGTGCACTATTCCCACTTGAGGGAATTGAGTGAGCTACACAAATATGAAGTTGAAATTTAATTTAATGATCTACTGGAAACTTTACGGACAATATCAGAAAACAAGCAACCTGCGATTCCTGCTGCGTGAATTGACTTTATCAGTTGACATCCCTGGCTTTATTCTTATTTATTGCACTCATTAAAGTTTTAATTAGTAGTAACTACCCTTTAACTTTGTTAGGTAACTTTTTAGTTCATTTTGGTGGTGTATATTCAGTCAGCATTTTTATTGAAAAATGTGCCTTCCTAAAAAGGATTTCTTCACCTTGATAGTGATAAATCATTACACTGCAAAGAACCCTGCTAAATAATTGTCAAATAGTTTCGTTTATATTATCTTTAACATTCAGATATATTAGGTATGTACACTGTATGAAGAGACTATTGTATTGACACTCTGTTGGTCAAATATCAGCAAAAATCAAAGGGAGGGAGTCATGTGCCAAATGGGTAAAGATCTTTTATTAATAGCTATAGAAATTAATGTCATTCAGTAAGCAAACCCTGAATTGTGATAGATGGACTCTATAGGACAGAAGCTACTGGAGGCTAGACCTCTCTGTGTTCCTATCTGGAAAAGCACATGTAAGTACTCATAGATTTAAATGGACTTCTGGTCACAGGCGGCCCTCAGTGTGAAGCAGAAGACTGCATTTTTGTAATTTGTTTGTCAGTTGTTTGTAATGGCTTACATAGAAAAATCACGTTTTAAACAGTGGTTAGGCTCTGAGGCCAGCTCCCAAAGCACATATTAAACCACTGTGTATTCTTCCATTGCTCTGTTTTGTATGTTATTATATTACTATATTTTGTGCATCACATTATACCTGCTTTTATTCATTGGTGTTGCTTACTGGGCTGATAGTTCTCCATGAGCAGGGATGGTGTATCTTTGAAAGCACCTCAGCCTATTTGGGCACATGTGATTTATTATGAGGTGTTTCTTTTGTGTTGTTGTTTTTTTTTTTGAACGAAAGTATAACTTTCAGTTGGTTCTAGGGAGCTCCAGCCTAAGTGCTTTCAAGAGAGAAATCTATTCAGAATTCCAAGTCTGGATGCCAGGAAATACACCTTAAATAGGTAAATTGAAGAATGTCTACAAGAAATGTAGCTCAGAATTTCAAAATTATGTTCTTTACCTAAACTTCATTAATGCTGCTGGCCTCAGTAAAACCCTTTAGGAAAAGCCTGCCACTTCTTCCGCTGCCCAATGATCAGAAATGAAGTGTCTGTACTGGGCTCCAGGACAGGCCTTCTTCAAGTCTATAATTCTTTTCTAATCCAAAGGGAAATTGAATTATGATTAAATGTTGAGTTCTTTGTTTTCTGGAATTTTAATGGAATGTGAATAATGCTATTACAGTGGCTCTCAAAAGTCTAATCCTACTACCCAGAAAAATATTTACCCTTTTTCGCTTTGTAAATAAATGTCACATCTTAGATGTCACATCTCAACTGATTAATTTTAAAAAGAGAATTGTTCAGTAAATATTTTAATTATATATTTTTGTATTTTGAAGACCTCTAATTACTTTACCAACTTCCATATTGGGGAAATACAAAAATTAGAGCACTTTTATGTTTGGACATATTGGAAGCAAAAGTTCTGAAATGTTTGTGTAAAACATATGGGAACAATATGGACCTTTTTAGCAGTGCTATAAATAAAAACTTGAATCGGGTTATACATTTGTATTTAGAGATTCGAGTCTCTATTAGACGGACCCTCTTTTTGACTGCACTGCAAGTCCCTTAAGGAGACACCGTGTCTTAATTTTTTTTAACCCATCTGACTTTCACAGAACCTTGCACGTACACTAATAGAAACTACTGATGTTTGTGGAATGAATGAATTATGAAAAATTGATTCAGGCATGTTAAAGACTATATTCAATAATTTTTCCTTCTCTTCCTTGATTACTGTACCCCATGCAGTCCTAACTATATAGGCATACCTCAGAGATACTGTGGGTTCAGTTCTGGACCACCACAATATAAAGTGAGTATTGCAATAAAGTGAGTCACACAAATTTTTTGGTTTCCCAGTGCATATAAAAGTTATGTTTACACTACAGTCTAATAAATGAGATAGCATTAGGTCTAAAAAACAATGTGCATGTCTTTTTATTATTTTTTAATCAATTGTTATTGTTTAACTACTGTTGACATACAATATTATATTAGTTTTATGTGTATACCCCAGTGATTAGACATTTTATAACTCACTAAGTGAATTTTTTCAATACTAAAAGATGCTATCATCTGAGCCTTCAGCAAGTTATAATCCTTTGGTGGTGGAGGATCTTCAATTTGTTTTGAAAAAAACACAGTGTCTGTGGAGCACAATAATGCAAAGTGCAGTAAAATGAAGTGTGCCTGTATTAAAATCCATCATAGTACCTTTGATTAAGCCTGAAGGATATTAAATAGCTTTTAAAAACAGAGTGTTGATAGCTGAACATTTTAATGAGAGCAGAAAATCTATTGCTCTAATAGCATTTTATTTTTATTTTTTTATAACTCATCGCTTTCTTTTTTTTTTTTTTTGCATTTTTTCCTATTACCATTTAACCCCCTTATATCACCTCTCCCCAGCAATCACCACACTGTTGTCCATGATCATGAGTCTTTCTTCCTTTTTGCTTAATCCCTCTACCCCTAACTTCCTCCACTCACCTGCTGTCATCTGCTCTCCATCTATGAGTCTGTCTCTGTTTTGCTTGTTAGTTCAGCTTGTTCATTAGATTCCACATATGAGTTTAATCATATAGTATTTGGCTTTCTCTGACAGGTTTATTTCACTTAGCATAATATTCTTCAGGTACATCCATACAATTGCAAAGGTAAAAATTTCTTTTTTATGGCCGAGTAGAATTCCACTGTGTAAATGTCCCATAGTTTTTTATCCACTCATCTATTGATGGACATTTGGACTGCTTCCATATGTTGGCGATTGTAAGCAATGCTGCAGTGAACGTAAGGGTACTGATGTTTTCCTAATTAGCGTTTTGGGTTCCTTCTAATGCATGCCCAGAAGTGGGATCTCTGGGTCAAAAGGCAGACCCATTTTTAGTTTTTTTGAAGTAACTCTGTACTGCTTTCCACAGTGGCTGCACCAGTCTGCATTCCCACCCACAGTGCAGAAGGGTTCCCCTTTCTCCACATCCTTTCCAGCACTTGTTTGTTGATTTATTATTGATAGCTATTCTGACAGTTATGAAATGGTATCTCATTGTGGTTTTAATTTGCATTTCTCTGATGATTAGTGACATCGAGCATCTTTTTGTGTGTCTATTGGCCATCCGAATGCCTTCTTTGGAGAAGTGACTATTCAGGTCCTTTGCCTATTTTTTAATTGGGTCATTAGTGTTTTTGGTGTTAAGTTTTGTAAGTACTGTATAAATTTTAGATATTAACCCCTTATCAGATCTATCAGAGAATATGTTATCTCATTCTGTGGGTTGTCTTTTTATTTTGTCGATGATTTCCTTTGATGTGCAAAAACTTTTTAGTTTGATGTAGTCCCATTTGCTTATTTTTTCTTTTGTTTCCCTTGTCTGGGGAGATACATCCGATAAAACATTTCTATGAGATTTTGCTGCCTATGCATTCTTCTAGGATTTTTATGGTTTCAGATCTAACATTTAAGTGTTTGATCCATTTTGAATTTATTCTTGTGTGTGTTGTAAGAAGGTAGTTTAGTTTCAAGACCACCAACATTTTCATTTTGAATGATAATGTGGGAACAGTTGGGTAATTAGAAACTTTTAAGTGATTTGTGAGGTCAACCACTTGTGTTTCGTGCATGGGTTTCCCAGATGAGTGCAGCTAGTTATATCAGTTCTTTCTTCCTCTATTTTTGCTGATTACAACCAGATCATCTTGGCTTTCTAATGATATCAGGAACGGGCTCTCACTGTGTCCACCAAATTCCACAGGTTACTGGATGATTGGAAAGAAATGTAGTGACTCTCTAGAAATGTCCTTATGTATATTATACATACATGAGGGATTTGGGTGGGAGGAGATATAGTTAGCCTTCCTCGATTAACTTGCCAATAAGAAAGAGAGTTGCAGAACAAAACCTTGAAAGTTATAGAGGCATCTGAAGAAGTAAGATTTGCTGGAATTAGTTTGTTTATATTTTGGGAGTAGTTCTTCTGGAGTACTGAGTTTGTACCAGCATCTTATCAGATACACATAGCCTGGTGTAAATTCTAGAACTAGTGTGAATCCTGTGAGTGCTCACTCTGAAGACAGGTTAGGAGGATTGTGCTGGCAGGCTGAGATGGGCTGCAGACCAGCTTGCTTTGACATTGTTTATTTTATTCTTATGTGAGGGAAACTAGTACCCTGCATGAATGTGTGTTCATAAAAGTTTTAATAGCTAACATTGGAGGGGTACCCTCCACATACATGATCTTGTTCCATGTCCCATGGACCCTGTGAAAGTGGAAGCTGTTGTCATCCACTATTACATATGCCCCATTTGTTGGGAGTAACTTGTCCAAAAACTCCCAGTTAGTATGGGGGCAGAACTAGGATTGGAAACCAGGCAGTCTGACCCCAAAGACTAACCTTCCTACTATTTTATAGTGCCCTTCTGTTGTAGAAATATTCAAAAGCCAATAAACAGAAACATATAGGTTTAAAATTTGAAAATGTTTAACCAAGTTCACTCCTGCCAAAAAGATGTATTGACTGTCCGTCATGTTTAGTGCTTCAGGGAAAATAGGAGGATGAGTCCCACACAAGGCTTTTTGCCCAGGGAGTGAGTAGGAGATAATAGAAACAATCTAGAATATCAGCAATGAACTCTAATTCAACGTGGAAAATAGGTGCTTTGTAAAGAAGGGAGTAACTGTATCTAAGGACCATGTAGGAAGGTGTCGTAGAGTAAGTGGCCTTTGTACTGGGCTCTGGAAGACCAGATGGCATCAGAGATGCAGACTCCAGGTGGGGTGGGGGTCGGAATTGGGCTTAAGGGGATGGGGCAAGTATGCATACATACTTGTATTCAGGGAAAGGAAGAAATGGAATTGGTATTTTCAAAAATGAGAAGTGTAGTTTGAGTTATAATGTGTTATAGAAAGAGATTTGATGGATCTGGTCTTAGAAAGGATTAGGACCTGTCTCCACTTGTTCAACAGGTAGTGGAGTTTCACAGAAAGCATTGGAGTTAAGTTGTTTTAGGCATGACTGGTTTCCGCTGCACCAATCTACTGGTCAAGCGCAGCAGAAGTGGCCACAGAAGCATGGTAGTTTGCACTCTAGGGGTATGGTCTCCCTGAGGCTTGTAATGTCCTTTGTGTTGTCAGTGTCCCTAAAATTTAAGCTCTCATCTGCCCCAGAGCATGGCAGGGGGTGTGCGTTCTAGTCCTAATAAGTTTCATGTATCTCATGTTTCCAAAATCATTTTTCATTCTGTAAAATGTGAGAAATTATTGTTGATATGTAATAATGATTCTTCCTTATAAAAAAGAAGGCTTTGGAAAACAGTTCGAATTTGATCAAGTGTGGACAGTTAATAGTAGCAAGCACCGGAAACGCCTTTCTATCAAGACAATAATGTTAAATATAAAGAGAAGGAATAGGATATAAGAATGCATTCATGAAAGGTTATAGTTCTTTTACAGAATGTGATAAATTTATAAAGGTCAGGGTAAATAAGTTTACAACAGTATTTTTAAAATTGAGGTTAAAGAACAAACCCTGAAAGAAAGGAAACAGCGGCAAAGCTTTATTGAAGGCTTAGTGAGAGCAGACTTTTGCTAAGTTTTTCATAAGTATCATCTCATTTAATCCTGACAGTAGCCCTGAGTTGGAGGGGTTGTTATTATTCCCATTTTGCAGGGGAGGGGACAGAAGCTTAGATTGTTTGAGTGACTTCACCAGTGTGAAGTAGGGGGCAGAGTGGAAGTTTGTACCCAGGTCAGCCTCACTCCAGAGGCTACTGCTCTGTTTAACCTCCCCTTATATCAATGGGAAGTCAGAGTTCATCATGTCAATAAAACATGTTAGTAAGACAAACAAACTAAGAAGGAATTATGGGTCTTTTTGGTTATTCTTGATATAAAAATGTAATTTTAGTGTCAGACGCGTTTATGTTTACATGAGTGCCAGGAAGCATGTGCATGGATTCCCTTCAGCCCATAGAGGTCGGTTGCCATTCAGTCATTCATGCTACAGCAATGTGTGCCAGTCAGGGCTCTTCATGCCCAGGTGGGACATGCACTGTTGGGGTGGCTACACTGCCTTGCAGTCGTTTTCGAACACGGAGTGCATTCAGCAACGTATGCTATTCAGTAAGTTTATAGCAGTTTACTTGATCTTTCTGTGCATCACCATGCAATTTTAAGCCCTTGTCTGTCTTTGATATGTAATTGTTTATTTTTTATTTTCTTGGTATTTCTTGGTTAGATTTCATCTGTCTCAGAGGACTTTCATGTAGAGTTAGCCACTCTCACAGTTGGCTTCTGGCAAGTTAACAGAGTAGTGGGGTTAGTGCCATGCTGCGTGTTATGGCAGCTCAAGTTGCCTGACCCACAATTTGCGGCCAACCTCCCATCAAAGCGTAGTCTTCACTTTATACCTTCAGTGAAGCAAATGGGTTTTGACAGGAATATTGACACTGCTCTCATGATGGTTTGAAGATAAGCAGGTAAATATATTGCCTATGCTCCTTAATATAGAATAAGTTCTTATAAAAGTTCCTTTCTCAGTGCCTTGATGACACTGACAGCATTACTCATACTTTGAATATTCTAATGTCAGCAATCGTTTGCTCTCAGTTTAAATATTTTACTAGTTAATGTTGGCTTTTTAGCATGATCATTTAAATATCCCAAAAGACTGGGTTATTTCTCACCAAATGGATTCATTTTAATGTCAAGAAAATTGCATTATTTCTATCATTAGGTATACCTTTTTGGGTTTTTTTCTTAAAATCAAGTTGTCATAACTTGTTCTGACAGTCGTGGATCTATTATGACTTTTTTCATTTCTTATTGGGATCACACAAAAGTATTTTTGCAAATTAGGCCTTTGGAAAATGAAAACATTCACGTTTTTTCTCATTCTAACAACACTGTTAAATGTTTAAAACATAACATGTCATTTATACTTTTCCTAGAAAAAGATTTCAAGAGTAGATTTCTTTTCATACACAGGAGCCTGTTGTATCTGTACCACAGATAGTTGTTTGAAGCAGATCTGTCATTTTTCTGGCATGTTTTGAAATAGTAATGCATAGGAGTGTGAAAATGTTTCATTAACAGTAGAGGTGCAAATGCACCATATAAGAATCATTTGAAAAGTTCTAATAGCATCTCTGTTTTCATAGTTACCAGTTCACGCTGGCCATCTCATTGCTGGGCCTCTGTTTATGCATGTTTCTATGCAGTGACTGTTCATGGGGCTGTCTTTACTGAGCAGGCTTTATGTTCGCAGATGATCCATGGAAACACAAACAAGGAATTGTAGCGTCAGTATTTCATTCCTAAAGCTGAGTGATGGCAGGCATAATTACTGAGACTAACATCTGGAGTGGTTTATTAAAGGGAATCCTGCCAAGATTGTTAGCATATACCAAACAGCATTATCCATATGTGCCGTTTTATCACTATTGAATGACGGGTTGTATTAGTATGAAGGAAGATGAGTACAATCCAGCAAAGGATCACCACTGACACATTATCTTTCCAGAGCCCGTTTTTGTTTAGCTCGATGGAGCAGTTTGCTACAGGTTTTCAAGATCATGAACTCACCCATCTGGAGGGTTTCTAGATAGAAACGTACCTGGTTACTTGGTCTTGCCAGAATTAAAATGCACCCTTCATTAAATTCCTTCCGAGTTCTTCTTAAAAAAAAAAATGTTCTTCAAATCCCAGAAATAATGAAAAGACTATTATTAACACGTAAAAAGATTAATAGATATGAAGGGCCTACTATGTGTCTAATCTTGTGGAAAGCTTGGTACATGCAGTTGAGGAGTTTAATAGGGATTGTGCCCAGTAGGATGATAAAATAACACTATAGTGCAGTTTCCAAATTTCTTGAAGTAGTACTGAATTACTGTTCACAATTTACCTTAGCAGATAGCTCTGCAGTTCAATAGAGGGTATTAGGTCAGCAGATTGATCCTCATCAAAATATGAGTTTCTATTCTTAGGAACACTATAGTTCTAATAAGGTTGCAATTCAGTTTATTTAAATAGTAATCTAGACAGCTACTCCACCCTGGTATATTGTCCTTCTTAGGCAGCAGTAGAGGGTAGCAGGTCCTTCTGCATCCTAAACATGGGAATAGAGGGCGAAGACATAGGTCTTCAAAAATTGTGCTTGGATAGTTTTGGATGGAATGGAGAAAAAAGTAGTCTCCAGAAATGCATCTGGTTTCTCCCCTGTGCCTACCACTGCCAGGTGCTAAAGACAAAATAAGAACATCACTGTTCTTTAGTTCTGTTGTAAGCGGGGTGACTGTGTTAATAAATACTATCTGCACCCTGGCTGGTGTGACTCAGTGGATTGAGTGCCGACTGCGAATCAAAGGGTCGCTGGTTCAATTCCCAGTCAGGGCACATGCCTGGGTTGCAGGCCAGGTCCCCAGCATGGGGTGAGTGAGAGGCAACCACACATTGATGTTTCTCTCCTTCTCTTTCTCCCTCCCTTCCCCTCTCTCTAAAAATAAATAAAACTTTAAAAAGATATTTGCAAATGGTTCATGAGGTCTGTGGTAGAGGTACATGCCAGTACAGTGGGAACATTGTGGAAGAGATGTGTGATGTAATGTGCTTGTTGGACAAATTTAAGTTGTCTACCATGAAAACCGCACCACTTCCCCTTGAAACAAAAACAGCAAACTCTCTTCCAAATCCCCCAGTTGGCTTGTTGTTCCTTCAGCCTATGCAGGTACTCCCTTTACAAAGTCAGAACTGAGAACAAGTCCCACTTCCCACAGGAGTCCTGCTGCCTCTCTGTTCTCATTTCCTCACAGCCTCTCCCTTCCAGCTGCAGGTCAGGGCAGCCCCCTTTCTACCTGGGCCTTTGAAGTCAGCTCTAACTGCTCTTTTGCTTTCAGTCCGCCTTTGTTGCAGGCTATCTGCTACATTGCTATCATGTGCACAGGGCCCATATCACCCCTTACAGAAAACCCACACTTCTTTGGAAGACCCTGTGACCTTCTGCCATTCCTTTCACATTGTCACCACAGGCCATTGATGTTCAACCTTCCGTGACTTGCCCTATGCCTTTCATTCACCTGGAGGGCCCTTCCCCTTTGTCCTGTGAATTCCTTGTTAGCCTTCAAAATGAAGGCTAGGGCTTCACGTTTTAGCTTCTCGGTGACAGTTTTCCCTCCTTTAGAGTCTAGTACTTTCTGTCCCGTGGTATTCTGTGAACTCCTTCAGGATAGGGATTTGCTTAACATAACTGTTGTATGTGTACAGCCGGTGTTTGTAGGGTAAATGCATGGTTGAACTTGCCTTTGAAGGAGGAATATGATTTGTCAGCGATGAATATGCGTTCACCATAAGACAAATTTAGTAAGATCCCTCACTTTTAAAAAGATGTTTTAGCAGAATAGACTTCCTGCCAGTGGATTGAAAAGTGGGCCACGGATTATCCTGGGAGGGAGATTTGCCACTGTTGTGTCCCTGAAAAATTACAAGTCTCTGTTTTAAATACATCCTATATAACAGTGTTGATTTGAAGCTTTTTACCCATTCTTGATATTTGGCTTGATTTCCAGACATTTTTATTCCTGAATTTCTATTTTGTTCTTTTAGAATGCATCAGTCACCCATGCCTTAGTGGTTTCTATGTAGGGGTTCATAGTCAGTAAAGGCATACATAAAGATTGTCATGCTTTTGAATTGTGTGTAACTCTGTAGCTGGAGAAGTTTGCTAAGATCATCTGACCCCAGGTCTCACCCAGAAAACAGAAGTGCACGATTAAAGAGAAACTAAGTCAGGACTTAAAGCCTGTGGTAATTGGTGCCTAAGAAGTTGTGGGCATTTTGTAATACCCAACAATGGGCATCTCCTCTGCCTTCCTTTCTTGCTTCCTGCTTTTTCCTTTCCCTTGTCCCCTCCCCCCTTCTTTCTCCTCTGCTTATCCCTGCCAGTGGTGGGCCCCACCCACATGTTGTTTGTTGATTCCTCGTAAGATGATAGCTGAGAGGAATCTGGGTAAGCAGTCAAGTCTGACCAGGAGCAATGTTACTTTCAGGAAGACCTCAGGGGGCTCACTTATTGACTCCATGTGGACACACAGATCAGTGATTGTGGAGTGTGGGAATGTCTCCACGGAAGGCAGAACACCAAATCAGACTGTATCTGCCACTGAATATTCATTCTTGGCCTAGGTTTGTGGAAGAGGGTTTATTTGCTTTTTTTTTTTTTTTTTTTGTAGTAACAGTGAATTTGAACATCATCTAACCTTTTATTTATTTGTATTTCTTATTTTTAATGTATTTTGCCCATTTTCTGTGCAGCTGCTTTGATTTTAGTAAAAGAAAGAACATTAGGATTCCTTACAAAAGAACTACTTACTTGGTATATCCCTTGTAGTCATAAGTAGCTTAGTTACATGAGGTGGCTGGAGCAAGACGTTGCCGGGGATGGTTTAGAATAAACAGGTATTTTTGAATTGTCAGAATATCCTGCTTTGTTGATGTTTAGAAGTCAGCGGTAGAACTTTGGTGGAAAATATGTTCATATTCTGTCTTTCCTGCTTCAACTTCTACCTAGAAATATACTGTGCCGTGCTTTATAAGATGTGTCCCATAGTCTCTGTGTTAACTCTGGTTTAGAGAGAAAAACAGAAAAAATGGGGTTCACTTTTCCAATCAAAGTATTTGATTGGAAAACCTACAACTACTTCTGTCTTTAGCAGTTAACTGGACATGTGGCTTGGAAAATCACTTAACCTTCTTGAGTACACTTTTTTCTCTGTTATGGGAGAGGGTCAAATTTATTAGCAGGTGAACTTCAAACTCCTTGCTACTACAATATTCTATTTGTGTGTTCAGAAAATTATGATCCCAAAAGCTAATACCCTATCCGTTGACTTTTCCAGTATTCTATCAAGAATTGCTTTAGCACTAAAATATTATAGAATATGCTATTTAAAATTGTTTTTGATTATTTATACCCAACTGATTTATTCAGCTCTTGTGTTGGCTTTCAGAAAGCATACTTGTATAGTAAGGTTTTTACATACAGTAAATATCTGGACTAAGGAAATATAAATTAAACAATGGATCAAGATTGTATATTTTTCGTAGTATACCCAATTTCTACAATATCATATTGAAAGCCTTAATTATAACCAAATAATATTTTCCGCACTATATTTAGCTATACATCAACTCAGTGGACAATTCATAAACAGCACAATTGACAGCTAGTAAAACCCTTGCAAAAACGAATCAGCTTTTAACTTCATATTAAATTATCCTTTTCTAAAAGACTGAAAACTATAATCAAGTTCTTTCTGTGTAATTTGCTATAGATTGCTACTTTAGGAGAATAACATCCTTTGTTAAAAAAGGCTTTTCTATTATTGGCTTACAGTGTCCCCTTCTCCTACTGAATTAAAGCTTTCAACCTGCTGTTAGATGCCCTGAGCTTTTCACCTGAACATTTTTATAATGAGACCATAATGAATGTTGAAGCTCGTACAGATTATTTAAAATAGACTCAGATTAGCTCTCTATTGATGCTTTGACCTCCAGAGAGAAAGAGAAACAAGTTCTTTAGAATAGGGATGAAATTTTTACCAAATGCATTAAAGCTAAATTGTACAGGTGAAGTCTATAGTCTTTCACTGCTAGTTTTTCTTTATTTGTTGGAGGCACTTATTAGATGAGCAAGTAAAATTTGCATTTTTATGTCCATTATGTATTATAAACACTAGAAAACAACATAATAACACTGTTTATAGAAGAATTAACAACATAAAATTGCTCATTTATTGCTTTATCAAGAATAATACTAAACTTTATGTATTAATATTCTATAGATAGAATATTGAAAATTGCAACCAGGGCTCCTGCCTTCATGGAGTGTATGGAACTATGATATAGACCTTTATTGTAATTCTCTTTATAGATGCTGGGAAGGCCTCTTACAAAATTCAACACCCATTCCTGACTTAAAAAAAGAAAAACCAACAAAACAAGAATTCCTGAGCAGTTCTTTAACATTAGCTGAAATATTTAGACTACAGAAATAAGGTCAGCATTTCACTTGATGCTGAAATATGAGAAGCATCACCACTAGTCCCCAGATGAGGCAGGGATAATGCCACCCTCACTTCTGTTTAACTTTATATTGGAAGTATGCATCAATGAAGTCAGAGAAGGAAATATAATTAGAAACATAAGAATTGTACAAGAGGAAATAAATGAAATGATCTCTTTGCAGGTGATACCTGGAAAATCCAGTGAATTATTGAGAAAACTAAATAATAAAAGAATTCAGTAAAGTACTAGGATATAAAATTAACTTAGAAATTCAAACAGAAAATAAAATTGAATGCAAAATCCTATTTGTGGCAGTAACAACAATAACAACAAGAAAATAAAATATTTGAGAGTAAAATTAAGCATATATGTACCAAATCTATATAAGAAAAATTCTAAACCTCTCCTGGAAAGTCCAGAAGTAGACTTGAGCAAATGGAGAGTCATAGACTATTCTTGGATAGGATGACTCAACATCATAAAAATGTCACTTATCTTCAAGTTAATAAATATAATGCACCAATAAAAGGGACAAGTTTTTACTTGGAGCTTGGCAGTTTGATTCTAATGTCTTATAGAAAATAAATATGCAAGAATGTCTAGGAAAATCTGAAAGGAAAAGCGCCATAGGGTACTTGATTTTTCTGATGTTCACACTCTAGAACTTCAGTGATGCCATAATGTAATGCTAACTAATATACCGGTTGTCCCTTGGAGGGAAAAAAAAAATCCAAAAATAGACCCAAGCACACAGGGAAATTCAGTATAATGAAAGTGGACTTTCAAATCAGCGGGAAAAGATAGACTTTAAAAAAATTAATAGACTTTATTTTGCTTAATTTTTAATAGAGGTAAAATACACATAACATAAATTTTACCATTTTAACCATTTTTAGGTATACAGTTCAGTAGTGTTAAGCACTGTCACCAATCTCCAGAACTCTTTCTATCTTGCAAAACTGAAATTCTGTAACCATTAAACACTAACGCCCCATTTCTCCCATCCTTCCCCCAGCCTCTGGCACCTACCATTCAGCTTTCTGTCTCTGTAAGTTCGACTAGTCTAGGTACTTCATATAAGTGGAATCAGGCAGTATTTGTTCTTTTGTATCTGGCTTATTTCACTTGACATAAGGTGCTCAAGGTTCATTCATGTCATAGCATGTATCAGTATTTCCGTCCTTTTTAAGGCTGAATAATATTCTGTTGTATTTATATACCATGTTTTGTTTATCCATTTATCCATTACTTGGCTTGCTTCCACTTGTTGGCTATTGTGAATAATGCTATAGTGAACGTGAATGGAAAAAAAATATCTCTTTGAGATGTTGATTTCAATTTTGCAGGGTATATACCTAGAAATGGAATTGCTGAATCATATGATAAATTCTTTTTTTCTTTTTTCTTTTTTTTTGGGTATATTTGATTAACTATGCTATTATAGTTGTCCCATTTTTCCCCCATTATCCCTCTACCCTGTACCCCTCCCATCATCTCCCCACCTCTTAGTTCATGTCTATGGGTTGTACATATCAGTTCTTTAGCTTCTCAGTTTCCTACACTATTCTTAGCCTCCTCCTACCTACTTTTTATGTTTTGCTTTTTTTTGTCAATATTTTTCCCACCACCACTTTCCCCAGCCCCACCCATCCCCACCTCCCACCTTCAAACCTTCCCCTATTTGGCTTTGTGGATGGGTCCTTTATGCGTGTTTCTTGATGACCCTGCCCCTTCGTTTCCCCCATTATCCCCCCTCCTCCCCTCTGGTTACTGTCAGTTTGTTTTTTATTTCAATGTTGCTGGTTCTGTTTTGCTTGCTTGTTTGTTTTGTTGATTAGGTTCCACTTACAGGTGAGATCAGATGGTATATGGTATTTTTAATTTTTTTAGAATCTGCCGTACTATACTGTTTTCCACAGCAGCCATGCCGTTTTACATTTCCACCAACAATGGGCAGATATTCTGATTTCTCTACCTCATCACCCATACTTGCTACATTTCTAAGAGTAGGCATCCTAATAGGCATAAGGTGGTATCTCATTGTGGTTTTGATTTGCATTTCCCTATTGATAAGAGATGTTTAGCATTTTTTCATGTGCCTATTGACCATTAGTATATTTTCTTTGGGGAAATGTCTATTCAAGTTTTTTTTTATTGTGTGAGGTATTCTTTATATAGTCTGTATATTAACCCCTTAATAGATTTATGATTTGAAAATTTTTTTTTTCATTTTGTGTGTTGAGTTTTCATTCTATTGACTGTGTCTTAAATCTTGAAGTGGTCTAATTTACTTTTTCTTTTGTCTCCTATGCTTTTGATATCTTAACCAATAAATTTTTACCAAACATAGTATCATGAAGCTTTCCCCTGTTTTCTTTTAGGAATTTTATAGTTTAGCTCTTATGTTTGTATCATTAATACATGTTGAGGTAATTTGTGCATATGGTGTGAGGTAAGGGTCCACTTCCATCCCCTTTTGCATGGAGGTATGGTTTTCCTAATAGTATATTAGGAAATATACTATACTATACTATTTCCTAATAGTATATTTAGTCTTTTACTAAAGACATTCTGACTTATACTCATGTGCTATTGGATACAGTAAACGAGTACATACATTGATGTTGTTGAGAGCCAGGGTTGTCACTTTAGGACAGGGGAGATAAAAATGTGGAATGAGTAGATCCTGGTATGTTAGAAAGGTACTCTGAGATTATTGAATCAATGCATAATATGAAAATATTGAGGCATTTTGGATTGTCTAAAGCAGTGTATGTTAGAGCTCCCTTACAAATATATACCTTCTAGTGACTGAGCTTGAAATTAGTGTTCTGTGCCTCAAGGCTCTACTTCCACCGCCAAGTGAGCTGTTACTGAATTCCTATTGTTTTACATATATATTTCCTATTTATTTTCAATAAAATCAATAAAGTATTTTTATTGATTGCCTGTTTTTGTGAAGCTTACTCTAATGTATCCTCTACTTATTATACTCTAGTAATTTCTTTTTAAAGAATGGGTGGTATAAATTTCTGAAACACGGAAAGTGTGGCCCTCCAAGGATCTGGTACTGGGCCTTGCACATAGGTGTTTCTCAGCACATACCTGCTGAATGGAAAGTAGTAACCCTCTTCTGCTTTTTATTACTTCATTCTTCTATACACTAGTGTGATATATATATAAAGGTTTCTTCTTCTTACATATTTTCTGTTTTAATCAACCATGATGTTAGGAATTGCTGATAAAAAGACAACCATGATGGTTTCTGTTGCTGGAAAAGTGACTAACTATTTCCTCCCACTTCTAATTTTAAAATAAAAATTGAAAGCCACATTGACCTGGTAAAACCTGATTTAAATTAGTCCAAGCCTTTAAGAAACCTGGCCTTGACAAATAGTGATTATCAGAAAAGAAGACTGATTCATACCATCATCACACCTGTCAACCTGCATTGTATTTTTCCTACAACATGGTTTTCCACTAGGATCAATTACTTGACCTTCACTGCAGAGATTTTTCAGAATCTAGCTGTGAGCTTTTATTGTTTCTTTAACTTCATTATGGCTACATAGGATGCATAAAATTCCTAATGGGTAGACACATACACTCAGATAAACTTAATAGTAAGACTGAAGGCAGCTTAGCATTCAATTCAAGACAGGGAGATTAAATATTAAGAAAGTAGTATTCTAGGTTTGTTGGATGCTACTGGTGTATACATATATTTGAAAAAACTTTAAAATTTGTAGGGTGATGTGACTCTGGCTTTTAATATAGTTTTTATTTTAAATTATTGATAATTATTGTTATTGAAGAACAAGTATTGAATTAAAATATGCAGGTTCATATTCTTCATACACTTATCAGTTACATAGACTGGTAGTATTTTAGAGTTGCATTTGACCCTGGATTCCAAAAGATCGAAAGATTTATCTCTACTGTAGGCATTCCATCTATGGCAGCTAGTTCAGAAACTTATTTGGCTTCTCCCTGAACTTGCAGCCTTCAGCAGTGAGATAGCTCATTCTGGTTACTGGCCCCATCTGAGTGACAGATTGTCACAGTTTATCCTGCCAACAAATTTAACTCTCTCGTTCTCTTAAGCATTGAAGTTTAGGTCTTCCTTCTGAAATGATAGTGCCAATATTTTCTTTCTTTTTTTAACAACTTAATTGATATTTTAAGTCACACACAAAACAATTTATTGACTTACAATGTACAATTCAGTGGTTTTGTATATCCAACATTGTACAACCATTACTATAATCTAATTTTAGAGTATTTTCATTACCCATTTCTGAACCTATGAGTAAGCAATCCCCACTTCTCCCCACTAACTCTAGTCCTAGGTAATTTCTAATCTCTATTCTGTCCCTTTTGATTTGCTTATTCTAGAAAGTTTATGTAAATGGAATCACATGGTCTTTTGTGACTGGATTTTTTTCACTTGGCATATGTATTCAAGGTTTATCCTTGTTGTAGCATGAGTTATTACTTCAGTCCTTTTTATAGCTTTATAATAGTCCTTTGCATGGATATACCACATTTTATATGTCTACTCATCAGTTGATGGAAATCTAGGTTCCCACATTTTGGCTATTTATGAATGATTTTATGAACATTTGTTTACAAAATTTTGTGTGGATGTATGTCTTTATTTCTCTTAGTTATATACAAAGGAGTTGAATTCTGAGGTCATATGGTAATTCTGTGTTTAAGTTTTTGAAGAACTGACAGACCTTCCCAAAGAAGCTGTCATTTTCATTCCCACTAGCATTGGATAAGGGTTCTACTTTTTCCACATCCTTGAAAATTCTCGTTATTGTCTGTCCTAATGGGTGCGAAGGGATACTTACTATGGATGTGAGTTATATATCCCTAATGACTAATGATGTTGAGTATCTTAAATAGGTTTTTTGGCCATTTATAATCTTCTAAGGATTGTTTCTTTAGATCCTTTGCCCATTTTGAGTTATTTATTTCTTACTGAGTTTTAAGAGTTCTTTATATATTATGGTTATAAGTCTCCATCAGAATGGAAATACTTTTATTCTGTGGGTTGTTGAGAGTATCATATAATTTTAATTTTTTAGCCCATATAGCCCAAATATTTAAGGATTACTAATATGACTTGCACAGTGTCTAGAAGGTACTGGTACTTGCCTGGTACCTAGAAGGTCTACAGCAGAGGTTTATAAGTGAATGAATTATGTATCTTCACCTTCATCCTCAGCCTGCCAATCATAGTCAGTATACTTTGTTTCTCAGTTGAGTCTTATAGTCTACCATCTGTTAATCTCTCACTAAGAGTGGGAATGGCCTTTCTCAGGGAGTCTGCTGATTTTCCATTGTTCTCTACTGAAGAGTGATGCTCTAACCTGGATCTAAAGCAACATCATGGATGTGGGCACACTGGGGTCATCACCTCCTTTAACTGGACACTGCTTTTCTGTTTGTTCAGACTAGGGTTTCATGAATCTTTAAAGCAACTTGGTTATTGTTTTCAAATAAATGAACAGTAATAAAACTATAATAATAAGACATAGAACTATAATATTCTATGTCTTAGAATAACAGATCTAAGCAACACATAATTGTGCCTTTAGTTTAAGGAGAATCTATACATAAGTGAAGAAAGAGGAAATCAGTCTTGACTATAGTCCATATTAAAAGACATAGGCTTTTCAGTTACCTTATTACATATAATTCACAAGTAGGATAAAGTGGGTTTCTTTTTTTTTATTTTTTTATTTTGTTTCGATTTTGTTGTTTGGAGATTCTTGGTGGTTTTATTTTATTTTTATTGTTTACATTATTTCAGCTGTCCCCCCTTTTTCCCTTTTTGCTTACCTCCACCCAGCACCCCCCCTCCATTCCCCTCCCTTAGGCAATCCCCACACCTTTGTTCATGTCCATGGGTCATGCATCTATTTGGTGGTTTTATTTTTAATGCAGAGCTTCCTATCAGTTAGAGAGGTGAAACAATGGAATGGGTGATTTGAAAGTGCTAGCTTCCTTATCATTGATAGTATATAAGTAGAGGCTGGATGAACCCTGGGATATGATAGAAGGGACTCTAACTGGAAAGGACCAAGTAAATCTTAAGATCAGCCTCTTTCTCTAATTCTTTTATATACCAAAGATACTTATGAGAAAGATCAGTTCTTTCTGTGTTTGCATGCATTCTGAGATTGTATTTTCAGTTTAGTTTTTTTAATCAGATACTTTTAACTTTAAAAGATTGCTTTTATTCTTTACTTAAAGATTGTGCTGTATAAGGAAAATATACTGTCTTTAATGTAATCCTTAATGAATTTAAGAGTATAATCAGATAAATTTTTGCTTAGTTGTGTATTCTCACTTTTTTTGGGTCATTAAATTTCACAGCTGTATTTAGTAAAGTCTTTTGAGAGACAGCCAAGTACCTCTTTTATTTTTTTGCAAGCCTGTGGCAGATCATATTTGAGTCTATGTTGGAAAGCTGTTTTGCAGTCATAGAAGTCCAAATAAACGGCCAAATTACCATTTCTCTCCAATTTGGATATAAGAAAGTATGTATTTGGTTTTTATTTCTAGGAAACTTGAGAATGGATAAATAGGTTTTCCTGTGTGCTATGTTAAACATTTACAATTTTACAGGAAATCCAAATGTGAGAAACTTAACCCCAAAGAATTATTTAAGTGATTGAAAAATATCTATTACTTAGGATCATCTTTTGTGCCAGGTATTCTACAAATGTTATCTCACATGATCCCCCAAATAGCACTGTAGGTATTACAGTCATTTCTACCATAGAGGCACTAAAATCAAGGGCATCAGAGTTTAGGTGATATTCGCCAAGGTTAATTTAAACATTAGTTAAGTATGAACAACAAATTTGGGATTAGAACTCTAATCTTGTCTTTGGCCTCAGGCCGTTTCTTTTAAGGTGTCTGCAAATTCTTTTAGTTTCAATTATTTTGTGTCCTAGTATGAGATGCTACTTACCATTCAGATATTTTGGTATTTAAGAATATTACTTCCAACTCATATTACAGTATTTCAGTGTGTTTAATTATTGTGGTTTTTCATGGCTGTCTGAAGCCTAACAAACATAGCAACACTTCTTTATTTTAGTTGACAAAAATAGGAATAATTGATCTATGTCCTGTACTATTTGTGAACCCTACCTGAATTTAAATATATATTCACAGAGTAACAAAAACTGAAGGATCATCAAAAAACTTTTAATCATTTTGAAAATTGATTTACCTCCAACTCTCTGTATGAGGTATTCCTGAATGAAATGCCTTAACCTTTGTTGTACATCAGAGAAATTGAGAAATGTTCCCTATTTATGGCTTGATTTTTTGTTTTCAGAGGATTTTGCAAGGATGTTGGTATATCCCTAGGGCACAGGAATGAGGATGAAGTGATGATCATCAGGGTAGAAAGCAGAATCATGCTTGAGGCTAGCCCCTGGGTGAAATCTCATCTCTTTCCCTGTTTTCCCCTTCTACTTTAATTTTCCGCTCCAAGCAGAACTTCTATTGTATTTCAAAACAGCACTTATTTTGTAGTAAGTCTAAAAGGAAAATTAAATGTAGCCCTGACCAGTGTGGCCCAGTTCGTTAACCCAGTGTCATCCTGCAAAGCAAAAGGTCCTTGGTTCGATTCCCAGTCAGGGCACATGCCTGGGTTGTGAGTTTGGTCCCCTGTCTGAGCACATGTTGAGAGGCAACTGATTGATGTTTGTCTGTCGCATCAGTGTTTCTCTCCCTCTCATTCTCCCCCTCTTTCTCCCTCCCTTCCCCTCTCTCTAAAAATAATTAAATAAAAATTTTAAAAATAAATGTAAAAGACATTCAAAAGAATATAGTCAAGGCAGAGTTCGGCTCAGAGGGAAGTTGTAGCATTCACTGAAGTTAAAGCAATTAAAAATGGTCTTGGGACTCTTAGTTTTTCTTTTCATACTCTCTGTTTTAAAACTGCTCTTAGGTGTTTTTTCCTTATTGTCCCAAAGTACACACTTGAAAATTATTTAAATTACTATCCTTATTAGCTGCTTCAATGTCTTAAACGCCTCTAACTTCAAGGATTTTTAAAACCTCTAAGCCTATAGACTCATATGAAGCTAAGGGAAATTTAAATCCTAATCTCATTTTTTTCTTAGAGATAAAATAATGAATTTATATAAAACTTTTAGGCATTCTGTGTTGTTGAAGTTTTCTCTAGTGCATAATAAAATTTATATACCCCACGAGTGAAAAGTATATACTCTAAATATACTTTAATGCTTATATTAAATACCTTCCAAGTGAACAATATTTATGGAAAAAATCTGCTTTGACCCTAAATCATTATTATTTCTGAAACCTTACTGTAGCATTGTCTTTAGGTTGTGTAGGTGTGAAGGGCTGCATTATTATAATTATTCGGCACTTATTTAATAAGACCTGTTTTGTAAGGACCAAGATGGACTTTTGTAGATAAATGTGAACTCCCAATTAATATACCAAAATACATCACTCTAAAGAAACTGTATTCCCAGGTCATTGAGAGTGTGCCACTGTAGCGTGACTGACGCTGACAGTGCACCACGTCGTGCTCGCTTGTTCTCTTTAGAGCATTTAAAACGTATTTATTTAGAAATATGATACATAAATTATTTCCTTAGCTATTTGAGTATTTAACTGCCAGTTATTTCTATGTTAGTTATTACATTACCTCCTGAATTATAAATTTGTGTTTTCATGGGGTGGCAAAGAGGTGTCTATATTATCTTAAACCACACATAATTAGAAATATAAACACACTAAACAAAAACCTTTATTGTTACCTGAAGTCCAAATGATTATTTTTGGATTACCTGCAGTTTAGCTGTTTTGTATCACTCTTCATTCACATTTAGACCATTTAATTAAGAGTCATTTATTATCTGTGATTGTATTACTCAGGAAACAGGGTGTGTAAAATTGCTGTATCATTGCCTCGTAGTAAATAAATTCTTTCCCTACAGGCAAATGCTTATGAATCCAGAAGCCTTTTTTTCCCCCCTGGGTTGGGGGGAGAGTGTTGCTTAGGAAACATACCTAAAGTCCCAAATAATACAAATTTGTTGAGACAGTTTTGCTTCACTGACATGTTGATTGCACTTCACGCTACCCACAGTACTGAGGGACTTACTCTGTAAGGTTTCTGGCCTTCCCCTTTATCATAATTGTGGAGTGTCACATTGGTCTGAGGGAGACAGATTTAGAACGGTTGTGATTGGAAGCTCTCGGTAAAGACAGGGATTTCAGACACACACTCTGCCTGGAAATTCAGCAGCGAACATCACTCATCTATCATAATTTTACAAGTGGAAAAGATCAAGACAGCCTGCTATCCATCATATCTACTTTACTGTACTCCAGAGTAGATTATATTGCATTTAACAACTCTTATCTTATGGGATTTACACTCTAAAATGGAGTAACAACATTTCTTCATCAAGATTTTGCTTTCAGTTTATCAATTTCAGATTTTGAAGTTTGTTCTGAAACATTCGCTATTTAATAAATTCTTTTCAAAGTCTTTATGATCCTTAATTTCCCCCAAAATTTTTAAAAAATAACAATGAATATTGACTTGGTAGAATAGCAGTGAAAATGTATTCTATGACACGATACAAAAATAGTAGTTTATTTTTAAATATAAATTTTCTGAATTGAAATAAACTTGGTTGACATTGAAAGTATTAATTTGGAGCCTTTTAAGGAAGTTTATGTGATACCATTTTAGGACCATGGAATCCTAGAATTCGAAGAGCTGCTAAAGTTTATATCTGTAAACTAAGAAAACTGGGCCCTAAGAGATCATTGACTGTCACAGAAAGGTCATTTAGATTTCCTGTAGTATAGTAGTTACTCCTTTATTCGTGGTTTCACTTTCTGGGGTTTGCCTCGGTTCCAAAAATAATTAAATGGAAAATTCCAGAAATAAACAATATGTAAGTTTTAGTTGCAGTCCAAGTAGTGTGATGAAATCTCTACCATTGCTCCATCCCACCCAGGACATGAGTCATCTGTTTGTCCAGTGTCTCTGCAATGTACATGCTACTGGCCCCTTACTCATTTAGCAGTCATCTTGATTATCACATATCTCAGTGCTTGCATTCAAGTAATCCATATTTTAATTAATAATGTCTCCAAAGTATCCTGGTCTGGTGTCTTAGTTGGTTGGAGTGTTGTCCCATGCACCAAAAGGTTGTGGGTTCAGTTCCCAGTAGGAGTACATATGGGAGGCAACAAAATGATGTTTCTCTTTCTCTCCACCGAACCTTCATCTCTCTTTAAAATCAGTAAAAATATCCTTGGATGAAGATAAAAATAAGTAAATAATAATAAATAGTAATAATAATGACCCCAAAGCACAAGAGTAGTGATTGCTGGCGATTTGGATATGCCAAGTAGAAGCCGTAAAGTACTTCCTTTAAGTGAAGAGGTGAAATTCTCAGCTTAATATGGAAAGAAAAATAATCATATTCTGAGACTGTTAAGATCTAAGATAAGAATGAATCTTCTACCTGTGAAATTGTGAAAAATGAAAACGAAATTTGTTGTTTACTAGTTTTGCTGTTGCACTTCAAACTGCAAAAAATTACGGCAACAGTAACTTTTTAAGTGTAACTTTTAAGCTTGGTAAGTGTTTAGCTAAGATGGAAAAGGCATTTAATTCATAGGTGGAAGACATGAACAGACACCGTGTTTTGAATGAGGGCATTGTGTTGTGCCAGAAAGCACTGAGCCTCTAGGAAGACTTCTGCAAGATATCCCCTGAAACAGGTGAAATGAATCCATTTATTGCAAGTAAGGGAGGGTTACTGTAAGATATTTTGAGAGAGAGAGGAGCCATATCCACATGACTTTTATTACAGTATATTGTTATATTTGTATTTTTATTGTTGTTACTCCTTATGCCTAATTTAAAAATTAAACTTCATCATAAGTATGCATGTATTCATAAAAAGCAAAGGTTACATAAAGTTTGGTACTTATATGCTGTTTCAGGCATTGACTGGGTTCTTGGACCATATTCCTTGTGGATAAACAGGTTACTACACTAATGCTAGCATAAGAATGCAGGCTTCCTGGCTCCCAGAAAGAACTTTTCTTTTCATCCCCATTGTACATCTTCACATGTTGATTCTACATGGATTGGATTCTGGAACCTCAAGCCTTGTCAGTATTTTGGAGGATTTAAGGGCAATGGGAAGAATGATCATGATGAGAGAAATAATATAACTGACTCTTGGAACTTGATATCAATTTTGAGTTAAGAGAGGAAGTATGTGGGGTAAAGTAAGGGAAAAGAGATTACTCTCTTTTCTTGCTTCTCTCTAGCTTTCTTAATACTGGTAAGCTGATGAAAAATTCATCCATGAATTTTGCTAATAAAGTTGCTATGCATTGCCATCTTGGATAATTTCTATATCTTCAGAGACAAAGACTAAATACCTACATTTTCTTTATGAAGAACAAGACAATTCAATAAGAAAGCATTTTATAACATCTTTATGGAAATTATTGTTATAAAATGTTGTATATTAGTTATGATCGGATTCAGTCTACAGTGATAGAAAACACAAAATAAGAATGAATGTAAGCAAGTAGAATTTTTTTTCTCACAAGTAAAATGGCTGAAGAAATAAGTAGACCACAACTAATGTCTTGGGCTCTTTCTTTATTTTTTCTTTCTTTTCTCTGTCACTCTAATGTGGTAACTCAAGGTTATATATGACACTCAAGATCCAGCCATCACATTCTAATTTCAGCTTGCGTGAAGGGGTAAATGATGAAGAAAAGAAGCAGAGAGAGGGAGAAATGTCTTGTTTGATCTGGCATATAAGGTGTTTTCTAGAAGCAACCACATAATACTTTCACTTACATTTTATTTTCATTGGTCAATATTTAGTTATGAGAATAATTCTTGCTGCAAGGAAGACTAGAAAATGTGTACTCATTTTGGAAAATGCAGTTTATATTCTGGGTGTCAAGGAGTCCAGCTAAATTGAGATTGCATTGCTATATTTGATTTTGATAATTACAGTATTTGAATTTGAAGGTTTAGTTAGCCATTTTTTAAGTTGAAATGCATTTATTTATCTAAGGTGGCCCACAAAATCTCCAGAAAGACATCTCTATGATTATAGGTGTGACAATTAAAATTGGTAAGCAAATCAGTATGAGAGACTGTTAAACTTGAACCGATATATGAGGGGGGACCCAAAAAAACCCAGAATTTATTTATTAAAAATGCATACTTATTCTTACATGTTTAAATTTCAGTCACTTAAAAAAAAGATTTTATTCATTTTTAGCGAGGGGAATGGTGGGAGCAAGAGAGAGAGAGAGAGAAGCATCAATGTGTGGTTGCCTCTCGAGCGCCCCCTACTGGGGACCCTGACTGGGAACAAAGTGGTGACCCTTAAATTTCAGTCACCTTTAAAGTACTCTCCATTTGATGCAATATGCCTATCGAGATGTTTTTTCCACTGCTCAAAACAGTTTTTGAACTCGTTGATTTTGATGCCTTTTAGTGCTTCTGCCATTTTTTGTTACACCTCTTCTACATCGGAAAATGTTTCCCTTTGAGGACTTTTTTCATTTGCTCGGGTGAGATTGAGTGACTAGGGGGGGTGGGGCATAGCAGTCTGCCGTTTTGGGGTCAGAAACTGCTGAACACCCAGTGTGGCATGGGCAGGGACGCTCCTTAATCACCCATCATGAAATGAGCAAATGCACTGAAAGAGTATTCAGAAAAAAATTCACTGAAGCCTAATGCAGCCTCTCACAACAATGCTGTACACTGATGCAGATGGGTTCCTAGCACACTCACCTAGTGGGGGAAGCCTGTACAAGGGATCTGCCCTCTCAAAGATAATTCCAGTTTTTTGAGTCCCCTCCCCCTTGTATATAGAGAAATATTGTGGTATCCAGAATAATTATAATTAGTAGAAGCTTTATCCTAGACCTAGCTGCTTAATAATTAAGATGGGAGGTTTTCTTTAGAGAAGAAAACCCTGTTTTGGTTATAATATAACACAAATATACACCTATTCTTTCATGAAAGTGACTTTTATAAATGTAGCACTTCTTTGTTTTTTAACATTTGGGTTTTCTAAAAATTTTTTAATTGAATTTATTGTGGTGACATTGATAAAATTTATACAGGTGTGCCACTTTTTATATTGGCATAAGTTTGGACTGCCATGTGGAGATGTTGCCATTTGTGTCCAATACTTCCATTAAAGATCTGTTAACCATCCTCTCCATCTCACACTCCCTCTCTAAAGTCCGTGTTTGTAATCAATGCATGCTTCCTTGGCCACTCATTTCTTTTTCCTCTTGAGCCTAAAGAATGAAAAGGACTTTGCAAATGCCCCAGAACCTTCTATCAAGGGTATATGTGTTTTGAACACCTGTATTTTTCAGTTGTCTTTGATGTCCATTATTTGAAATGAATGTAGAATTCAGTGAGAAGCCACTCTGGGAAAGATTTCTAGGCCTGTGCCCTCTGGTAGCCCATTACTAAATAGACTTATGTACACAGGATACAGGGCTATCAATAGAATAGAGGAAGGATCTCTTCGAGGCTTTGATTTGTTATGAAGTGTATCCTCAGGTTTCTCTTCTCCCCTAACCCTTGGTTCCTCTTCCTCTCTGTTCACATATGGCCTTTTGAATATACTTCTGGCTTCTGTGGTAGCCTTAACCTGCTGCATCCTTGAGAGAAGAGGTTCAGAGCAGCTCAGAGCAGTGTGGAACACTGCCACTGCTTCTTTAATCGACCTAATCTTTTGAAATTCCTGGGAACATATTCACAATGTGGATTCTTCTGTCCCATACCTGAACCACTGAATAGGCATCTCTGGGTATAAATCTTCTGGGCTAGTTTCTAAGGCCTAACAAGGTTTCCAGGGCTCCTTACGCAGCCAGTTTCCTGCTGTATTTAGGAATCTCTGTGTTATAATACAGGAGTCAGAGAAAACCCCCAACCTCCTTGTCCCCCACAAAGAAAAAAAAAAGAAAATAAAGCTTTTTACACTAAACAATTCATACCTATGGAGGGCTCAAAACTTCCAATCATATGTCCCGTACCAACATCCAAAGCCAAATGAGGCCCAGCCCAGCTTTGTATTAATCCCACCAAAGTCTTTGCTGAGCCATCTGTGCCAGTGGCCCTGGAGGACAAATGATTAGTGTTAATTTCAAGTACCGTGAAGGACAGAGGCCAGGTGCCCCTGAATCAGTTGTATCAGGGGCAACATGGCTTGGGGAGGGGATTGGAAAGGCTTCCATAGGAAAAGTAGGAACAGGGTGTGCAAATGAGTTTGCAGTATAAATGCAGTGCATTTGCTCATGTGGTGTGATATTTCAGCTTTAATTAAGTGTTGGCTTATCTAATAAATCTGTAATATGTTTATATAATTGTGATTTTTATGTATACTTAGAAGTTTAATTTTATAAGTCACTACCAGTATTCCAAGTATTAAATCAGGACTATCATTGTAATCCTGTGAACAGATAAAAATTTGGGGGAGAGGGCAGACAAATCTGGATTCTAGTAAAGTTGATATTTATAATTTATTAGAACTATAGTTTTCTTAAGAAGTGATGTAGACTACAGACCTATCAAATGCATTAATTAGAAAAAGAGAGGAGATGGTATGGAATTTTACTATTGCTTGAAAAGGCTTTTTATTGGCATTAGTGTTCTAGGAGGTATTAAGACGGTGTTCAAGTTCCACTGAAATTAGTCTGTGGTAGCCCCATTGACATCCTTGAGAGAAAATTCTCTGAAATGTGATGATTCTACATTCATTAGTGCAGAAATTACCTTTCTTCCTCTGGGTGTTTATTCCCACTTCATCTTAGGTTGTCTGTGCTGCAGCATCACTTTATAGCATAGACATCTATTGTTTCATGGCAAGGACCACAAACTGAAATGACTTCTTGGGTGAGGGACAAGTGACATTAGCGAGTGAAGCAGGTTGAGTGTAAGAGGGGCTGCTACTGCTCAGGTGGGAATGTGGCCCCAGTTTTGCCAGATCTTATGAGTTCATAAAAGCCCCATAAAAGTCTGGAAGTTTTAAAAAGAAATTTTCCAGTCTCTTTATGCTGCCAATAATTCAAATAAAATAAAATACAGATCATTGGGTGTTCAACACTATTGAGTAAAATGAAACTTGAATGTGGCCTTTAGGCCCCCCTTTTGCTGTTTCTCTGCCTTGTGCTATAAAATTTAGTTCGATCCCACAGATTAGACAAGATTCCATACCTCATGTTCAACCAGTATGCACCTAGTTTTTAAAATGTTAACACACCTGTGGATTTGTTGATAAGCAGCCACCACCTGGTGCTGGAGCTCCCGCGGGGCTCTTGTGTGATTGACACCGGGGCCAGTGCCAGTCCCTTTTCTGTCAACCTGTCCACAGCAGCTCCTCTGTCCAGCCCGCATCCCAAATACCCTTTTGGTTAATTTAGACCCAGACCTTGACAGGGAGGGATAAGGCTTTCCAGATACATCAAAGGGCAAATATCTGGCACCAGTAGGCCTTCTACTTCCCCAACCCCAGATGATGGCAGTGGCTGGCCACTGGAGTATATCAGTGTGACCCCGGTATGCCCGGTTGTAGGCACTGTAGTGTTCCCAGTGACCATATGCATAAAATATTTTGGGTTTCACTCTGCCTTCTTCAATGCATACTTCTAAAAATTGCTCTCAATATACCAGGTTTGGCACAAATAATGGCCCCCTTTTTATTGCAAAATCATAAGCATCTAATTCTGTAACATAGCAATGTCACACTTAAGCATACCATATGACATTTTAGGTGAAATGTTCAAATTAAAACTATAAATTATTACACTCATATTATTACCCTACCAACCACACTCAAGCAGGTGTAACTTCTACCAGACCCTGTATTTTGCCCTTCGTTAGAATAATCCTTTTCCATGGACTCATAGTTCTATTTTTTGTTTGCATTAATGATGCCTTTCTGTTGATTAGCAGACCACTCTCCATCTTTATGAATTAGTGGAAAATACACAAATTAGCATCTTAACAACTAACTAGATTTTCCATGGTATTTTGCCATGTCCTCCCCAAGGTCATCTTACCACGCTTTATTGTCCAGCCACAGGGTGCTTGTGACAGTGCTCCCATCCTTGCCTGCAGTGTCCTGGGATTTGCTTCTGCTGCTTCCTGTGCTTAGAAAGTTCTTCCTGCTTCCACCATCTATGCTGCTCTGGTCAAAGCAACGTTGATTTTCTATAGCCATGGGTAAAGCCTTCTTCCTTGATTTTTTAAAGGAAGAGGCTCCATCTGAATGACTTTCAGAGAATTTACCACATTATATTGCCTTGTCCTGTGTCGACACAAATGAGAAAAAGCCTTTTCTCTCTTAAACTCTAAGGCTGTACTTTCTGATACTATAGCTGTTAATAACATTTGGGTGTTCAAATTTAAACAAACAAAAATTAACTAAAATTAAAAACTTAGTTCCTCTGTCACAGTAGACACATTTCTTGTGTTCAGTAGTCCCATGTGGCTGGTTGGTACAGTATCGGACAACTCTGAACATTTCCATTACTGGAGAAGGTTCTAAACAGGGCTGCTCTTAGGTCTGTGAAGACTTTGACTGGTTTCACCACCCAGTCCTGAGCTCCAAGCATGAAGTATCATGTCTGTGGCCATCCCTATATTTAGTGGGATTGCAGAAGATCAGGTAGAAGTACATGTCTAGCTGCCTGGCTTTGTGAACTTGAGCAAGGCGCCAACCTCTCTCAGCCTCAGTTCTTCATTAGTAAATGAGAGTAATCATAATATGTATAATGCGCTGCAGTATTCTGAGTATAAAATGTTTCATGAAAAGTTCACAGCATAGTGGTGGCCATACATTGGGTGTTTAGTGAATGTTCTTTTGCATACACTAGGTATTCAGTGGGCATCACTTCTGAGAGAGCATACCTCCCTACTCAGGCTGGCATAAGGAGGTCGGTAGTCATCTGGGTCTGTAGCCCACAGGTGGCACTCAGTTTTATTGGGGGAGGGCATTCTACAGCTGCCATACCTGACTTCAGGTATGTGTAGCAAACATTTTTCATTGACACTGAGAAAGAGCTCCCAAACTGGAGCATTTTAAAACATTGACAGGAACAAATTAATTTTCTCGTGCCCAATTTCCCTTGTGATTTTTAATGAAATGTTATATTTGTCAGTCACTAATATTTTCAGTTAATGAAAATGCACAGGAATAGCTTTGTGTTTCTCATGTGGCTTCTGTGAAGCACTGAAGGTGGGCATTTTTGACAAAACTGTTATAACTCTTAATAAGTGGCTTGACCTTTAAAGCCGAAGAAACTAAATCTTAAGGGTTTTCATCTCATAAGTTGCCTATGCCTCCGATGAGATTGCTTTCATCTTTCAGGGTCATTTTGTGAAAGTATCCAAGAATTCCTTCATTCTAATGAAACCTTATCTCTGGCTTAGCCTCTAAAGATGCACGGGAAATCAGCCTTTTTGTCCTGCACTTGCTTTCCTCAGTTTTCTAAAGGCAACAGCCAAATTATGAATCCCAGGGGAAGAAGTCTTCCTGCAGGGAAGTTCCTGTTTACAGGAATAACTGTGCATCCATTTATCAAGAGCAGTTATTATTCTGATGCACCACCTTCTATTCCTCCCAGTTCCATAAAAATCATGACATCTTTTAGAACCTAATTACCTATGTCATTAACACATTGTTCTCCAGTGAAGTTTCCTAGAGTTTGAAAGCAATGGATAGGTATCTTTAAATATCTAAAACTAAGGAAATCATATTATTTTAATTTTTCTCATTTTTAAGACACTGTGAATATTTAAGGCAGAATTTATTTTGAGTTGCAGTGAGTGTAAATATGTTGGCTATTTTCAACAACTTTAGGAAAAAAATCACATGCAGAATTTTGGATATATGGATGCAGAACTGGGCTTTTAATTCCTTTTCTTATATGGTTCATAGGCTTCTCTGGTTTTTTCAGTCAGATTGTGGAAAATGGTTGGGTAATTGTATTTTTCCTATCCAGTGATAGATCTTTCCATTCATCAGTTCATCTATTTCAACTGTCTATTCATTGCTCCTACTGAAGGTTCTGTATTAAGAAATTGGATGGATAAGAAGATGTACTTGTATATTTGAGAAGTGTAGTTCTGTCTTTTTAAAGAACTTTTTGGTGTGAAGGAGATCCTGGGATTCTGTCTAGCAGGTCACAGTTCAGACACTTAAAAAGAATCTGAAGCATATTTGAATTTTTTGAGAGAGACGTGGGAAATAGCCAGAGGTAGATTATAGTAAGCCTAAATTTATAAAATTATTAATTTCAACTGAATATTGATATTTAACTTGAAAATTGGAAATTAAACTGCATTGCTTTATATAGAAGAATATTTGTCCATTACATGGGCACTAGTCACAATGGTTTTGTATGCTTTTCCTGATTTAATTCTGATAAAATTGTGGTGAAACTGTAATCAGGCAAACTGGGGCTCATCCACTTGGTGCCTTGATGCATGAACCACCAATCAGTGTTGAAGGAAACAGGTTTTTATTTACAGGATTCCAACCTCGGTGGAGCCGAGAGCACTCCTGCTCACAACCTTGTTCTCCCACAAGACCCAGCACTTCCCTTGCTCCCCACCAGGCTATAAGCCAAAACCATGCCCAGAAGTTCTCCATATCCTTATCTGTTCTCAAGCCAGCTGCACGAACAAGTCTCCATCCCCTCTGGAATGTGCACGTGGGGGTTTCAGAGTCGCCATCCTCTCACAGCAGCTCTCTCCTTCAGGCTTCAGGATCTGGAATGTGCTGTCCTTAGCCTCCATGTAGTGGTTCAGGAAAACATGTGCTGTGTTACACTGGATCATGGTGGAGTCCAGGGAGGCACATGTCCCAAGACAGCGACTTCTCCGTATGTCCTTCAGAGAAGCAGAAGTCTATAGCTCAGCATTCCCAGTCACAGTTCAGTTCAGCTCCAAGTGCCTCTTGTGAATATGTGCTTGGTTAGGCAGGTCCTCGCATAGCTCCATCAGCTCTCTCCTCACACCCTTTCCTCCCTCACGGATTCCTCCCCCTCTCTTTCAGACCTCATGACGGAATTCCTCCTCACTACCCCAGGCCACATGACAGAATCCCCTTCTCTCTCAGACCTCATTTTGAATGCTTGGCCTGGAACTTCCTATGTGACCTCATATCCAGCCCCTCCTATGATATACTACTTTTGCCAGTTCCCCCATATCTTTTACCTTCTTTCAGCTGCCATCTTTAGTCAGGGCAAGAGTCCCTGTTACTTGGGCATCCAGGGTGGGCATCCACCTCCCCTAGCTATGTCAGTAGTTACAGTAAGCACTTAAAGTCACAAACACCTTTTCCCCAGGGCAGCAGCACAGCTATTAACTTGCCATGGTTATGCAAAGTATCTTAAAAGCTGGATCATCTACTTCCCTCTTTACCCAATCCAGGTTTGTGGGAAGTATTCTCTGTTTTCAGGGGAGCCTCGCTTTGCACCCTGTTACAAAACCAGTGACCATATTTCCATTGGACTGATGAGCAAAGAGGGGGGCAAATATGAGCTCTGTCCAGAAGGTATCCAGCCATGTAATATGAAAAATAAAAGACATTTATTAAACAAGATGGAAGATACATTGTACATAGGACAATGATGCCTCTGTCCCCTTCAAATTTGGCATCTAGGGACCTCACACAGTTCTCTCAGTTGCCATTGGCTGCCATCATATTTTCCTGAATCTCATTGACGGAATGACATCTCTTCCTTTTCAAAGTGATTTTAGTTTTGGGAAAAGCCAGAAGTTGCAGGGTACCAAATCTGGGCTGTAGGGAAGCTGAATCACCTGGATGATTTGATGTTTTGCCAGAAAACTCTTCACAAGAAGGGATGCAAGAGCAGGTGGTAGTCATGATGAAGCTACCAATCACCAGTTGCCCATAGGTGTGGCCTTCTGAATCATTTGAATAGTTTCCACTGAGGAATGTTCAAGCTTAATACAAAATTTGATGCCAATTTGTTGCTCAACTTGCTCAGTCATTTGGAATGTGACAACCACACAGTACACATGTTCACTTAACAGTGTCTACGCCTCTCACTGACTAGTACAGTGAAGTCATCATTGTTCACACGTGCACATTTCAGTCCACTCTCCTTGGCTGCTGGGTACGTCGATGTCATGCAAACCATTCTTGTTATATTAACAATGGCTGGACTTTTTCTGGACAGACCTCTCATATGTTAAGAAATATGTCCAACCATCACCTAACCATAAGCGTTCAAATATAGGTTGGAAGTATTAGAGCCTAGTGCTTAGTCAAGCCTCAAGTTGTTCTGAATAGAAAGGCAAAGGGTCCAAATATCTGATTCTGTATTACCATCTTGTGTGACCACCGATTGTCTCCTAAGTTTTCTTTTCCTAATTTTATTACCTACAGTAATGGGAATTGTAACACTTGTCTTATCAAATTTAATACGTTATATGAAAATGTTATAGAAGAATGCGTGTAAAAATATATGGTACAATGCTTCATGTTCTGTAAGTGAAAGTTAATAGTCTTACACTTTATCACATTTTTAAATGGACCCTTTCACAACAGCCTAAGAAATTCTTTTGTCCTAACTCAGTGAGTTGTCAGTGTTAATGTCAGTGAGTTGTCAGTTTGTTCCTTAGTGTTTATAGGGTGATTACTGTGGAATACTAGAGTGATAGAGGTTCAGAGTTACATGACAAATTTTGAATTATATTCTTGAAATAAAAAGGAAAGCCTGGCCAAAACCTGGTATTTTAACAAACTAGACAAATGTAATTCCTGCCTTATTTAAAACTAGATGTAGGGCTTTATCACTACAGGACTAAGTATGTAGCTGGTTAATGTTGGTGAATTTTCCCTTGAATATTTTGGACATTAAATGAAAAAGAGAGAGTGTATATGTAGTAGAAATTATCTCTTACATATGTTTTGATTTGTGAACTGCTTTATATAGAAACTTATGTTCTTCATTTAAATTGTAGATTAAGAATATCCATAGAAACTATCAAAATTAATTAATACTTTTGTTTATATAAAAGCAAGAACACATTATTTAGTAGCTCTTATTCTGGGCTTAGTATGTTCTTATCTGAGAGGCTTCATGAGTATTTTGAAATAACTATAAAACTCGTCAGACAAATGGCAATGATTACCATGAAATCAGGCTTCCGACTTAGAGTTTTCTGCAATTAGTGAGAAAGCATCACTTTTGGATTTATGTTATTTAGATTGGGAAAATCCTTTTTAAAGCCTAAACCAGACTATCTACTTTGAAGAATTACTCAATAGAGTCTCTCAGAAAGGTCTTGTGAAAAATAAGTAAAATAAGGTTTGAAAAGATCAGACCCCATTTGTCTGTAGGTTTTGGGCTCAAAAAGGCCGTAATGTGGAGAATACCAGATTCTGTTGTGAAAGAGTAATCAGCGTATTTGTTTTCTTATAAGTCATAAAGATATAAGTTACTCAGAATGAATATTGCATGCTAAGGTTTTTGTTCTAGGGCATTTAAGGATGATAGAAAAATGAACTGGCAGGTGAGAAAAAAGGTTCAGATATTCTGTAATGAAGCATGTCTTTATGATGAATAGAGTAGGGGTGAGGTAGAGTCATTATCAAACATATTTTAGAAAATCTTATATAAAAGTAAAATCTTTCATCCTACCCTTTGTCTCCTGCCCTGTCCTCGCAATACTTTCACACAGTTCTGTTACTTAGCAAACTGGGGCTTGGCCACCTGGTGCCTTTGCATATGACCCAATAATTATTGTTGAAGGAAACAGGTTTTTATTAATAGAGTTCCAACCTTGGGGTGGGGTGCTGAGAGCACTCCTGATCAGAGCCCTCTTCTCCCATGAGACCTAAAACTTCCCTTGCCTCCCAAAAGGCTACTAAACCAAAACCATGCCCCAAAGTTCCCCATATCCTTATCTGTCCATCAGCCAGTCACACAAACAGATCTCCGTCCTTTTTGGAATGTGCCCATCCTCTCACAGGAGCTCTCTCCTGCAGGATCTGGAATGTGCTGTTCTCAGCCTCCATGTAGTGGTTCAGGAAAACATATGCTATGTTACACTGGATCATGGTGAAGTCCAGGGAGGTTCACCTCCCAAGAGAGTAGCTTCTCTGTATGTCCTTCAGAGCAGCAGAAGTCTGCCACTTAGCACACCCGGTAACAGTTCAGCTCCAAGTACCTCTCATGAATTTGGGTGGCTAGGTAGGTCCCTGCACCAGTATCAGCTCTACCGCCATCTTCTCTGTTCCAACCTCCTCTCTCACTGCAGACCTTTATGGTTCTCGCTCTGACTTTCAGACCTCCTGGCAGACCTCCTATCTCACTACAGACCTCATCGCTCTTTTATCTTCTCTTCTAGCCTGCCGTAATTTAAATGCTCAGCCCGGAACTCCCTGCATGACCTCACATCCAGCCGTTCCTATGGTGTGTTAGTGTCCGCCACTTTTGCCAGTTCCCCAGTGTCTTTTACTTGCTTTTGACTGCCATCTTTAGTCAAGGCAAAAATTCCCAGTGATACATGGGCACCCAGGGTGTACATGCTCCCCCACAACTATGTCCCAAGCCCGTGAACATTTTCAGTCAGGTACACAATTTGCCCTGGGCGGCAGCCGTCTTCCCTTTAGGAAGGCATGGCTATTAACTTGCCATTGTGCAATGTGTCTTAAGCACTGTATCATCCACTCTTCCCTTCTCCCAGTTAAAGATTCTAGGGGTTAATCTCCATACCCCATTACAGTTCCATTTTCCTCCATAAAACTTAGATCTATGTAACTGGCTTATTTATGATGTTTATGTTTATATTCTCTTTCACCCATTAAAATATATCTCAAGTGCCTAGAACAGTGCCTGGCAGGTAGTAGGTAACAGATAAATATTTTTCAAATAAGTAAATGAATCAGAAGTTGGAGTCTTTATCGTTGTGGTCTTCAGTTTATTTGCCTAAAAAATGAGTACTATATTAGACAACCCCCCATTTTCCCAGAGCAACTATAAGGACAATTATGATCATATACATTTTCTTATTTTTAATTGAGATGTTAGTGTATCTCCAAATGTCATTCATTTGAAGTTCAAATTTATTTATTTTCCCATAAGAAAAAAACAAAAGCTAAGTGTGTTTGGATTCCAAACTACAGTAGAAAGATGATTGGAAAGATGGAATTTTGAAGTCAGAATACTACCTCTTAACCCCAGCATGCCATTTTTTGAGTCTATCACTTAGGTTGTATTGAGGATCAAATCAGAGAAAGTATAATCAATAGTAATGAAGGGACTCAGCTCTGAAATCCTATTAAACTGGACTCAAATCCTGACTTAGTATTTTGAACCTAAGTAAATTATCAAAATTCTCTAAATTTCCATCTTCTCTGCTATACATTGTCATTAATAAGTTGTGTTTCTTAGGATTGTTGGATTGAAATAAAAGTTTACTAGTTCATCAGTCAGTGATGATAGGATTGAATTGTTTTAGGCCAGCCCTTTTACTGACAATAATTAGAAAACTATTTGAAGTCATCAGATACCTGCTAAAGAGTAGTTGCATGATCCAGAAAGCCCGGAGTTGTGAGACTGTCTCAGCCCCCAGCCTGTGCTTTGGTAATTGGCAGTAGGTATCAAAGAGCAGAGCTTCCAACAAGCTCACAGGGCTAGAGGTAGGGTAACTAGATTGGATCTCCAGGCCTGCCAAAGGGAAGGTAGATACCCCAGGCTTCGGACCCACAGTGGCTATATCTTAGGTGTTAGGGTGAATAAGAAGTAGGCTAGCTCAGGTCACCTCAATCTCTGATTGGATTAAGGCAGTCTGGAATTGCCAGTATCCCAAGACCATCTGCTTGTCAGAACCCCTCAGAAATAACCAGGCTTATGGAGAAATGGCAAAGCCATGACCAAAAACCAAAGGAAATACAGACAGTAAAATTATCTACAAGATTATCTTGAAAATGGCGTTGAGATGTATATGCTTTAAAATAGCTATGATTAATATATTAGAGGAATTAAAAGACAAGTTTGATAATTTTGACATTTACTAGAAATTCTAAAGCTTAACAGTACAATAGCTAAGACTAAAAACACAATAGATGATTTAAACATATGAAGTGAAAATTAGTGAAATGAAAAGACAGTGTAAAATATCCAGACTAATGCTAAGAGAGAAAAAAGATGAAAAATTGGGAAAAGGACCTAAGAGAAATGTGGTCACAGTGGGTACATATAAATTAACGTGAATGTAGAGGCCCAGAAAAACCAGAGAAAAGAATGGGATAAAAGCATCGTGTGAAGAGATGGTGCCTGAGAATTTCCAAAATTGATAAAAGATATCAGGCAGAGATTTGGGAAAATTACAAGCTTCAACAAGATAAGGATACTATATACTATCCTACAAAGGATACTATACCTAAGTACATCATGGTCAAATTGCTGAAAACCAAAGACAAAGAGAAAATGCTAGAAGCAGTCAGAGAAAAAAAAAAGATGATATTCAAAGAAGCAGCAACAAGATACTGAGTTGATTTCTCAAATGAAACAGTGGCATCCAGAAGACAGTGACGTGATATTTTGAAGCTCTGCAAGAATTCTGCCACTTTTGAATTCTACATCCAATGAGGACCGTGAAGATATAACACAGATACATTCAAATATATACAATTGTATTAACCCATTAAATTCTTTAGAGTCCTCAATAGAATACCCAAAGAACCATATTTTAAGTCAGTAGAACCCAACCACCTTGTACAGTGATCTTTCTGTAAACTTCTGTGCTCAGAATTCCAATTTGGTATACCTAGAATATCTGTTCCCTCTACCTTTTCACCCCATTATAACCTTGACAGTGGGATGAACCCCACCTTCCACTTTTATTTCACCAGCTTTATGGTGAATATCTGGACTATTTCCATTTCCATGCTGTAGGAAGGCAGGATGGAAGGAGGTAGAAAGTCACCAGGGGCTGTGTGTGTGTGTGTGTGTGTTTATATATATATATATATATATATATATATATATATATATTCAAGGGAAAGAGGGAAGATAATGAAGACGTGTATGGCTCCAGGGCCTCTCGCAGGCAGACGTGAGCTTTCAGTTGACATAGCCTCATGTAGCTAGTAGTGCTGGATTGAACAGCTTGGGTCTAGACAATGAGCGGTGTGTATAAGTGCTGTGCACAACTTTCACCAAGTGTCTTCAGAGGAGGGCACTCACCTCCCCCTCCCTCCATTCTTCTGTTTGGAATTTGAATATTCTGGAAGGAGCCCCATATCGACAGTGAGGATCAAGGCTACCTCTTTGGACTGTGGGATTTGCTTACACAGACTTCATCTATTTGGGAAAGAATTACTGCCATGTCTTGTTTAACCCACTGACATTTGGGTTTTCCTGCCTTTTTTGACTAATTTAATCCTAATTAATATTGGAGGCAAAAGCCAAATATAATTTGCTCGCACCAGTAGTGATAGTGATACATTAATACTTATTAGCAACCAAAATCTTTGCTGTCACTGTTAAACCACTTTGCAAGCAGGGGCAGAGTTCTTGACTTAGGGAGCCACAGCCTCCTTGTCCAGTGATTGGACACAGTGCATGAAGGAAGCCCGTTTTCTCCATTCCCCATTGGAAGTAATCCCCAACACTGATGAGATGTCCTGGAAATTTCTCTTCAGTAAAAAGCTAAGAGGCAGTTTACCAGTGTTTCTCTCTGCATTACTTTTAGAATTCCTCAGTTGGTCTAAGTTTGCTTAGGCTGAGACCACTTGCATTGAGGAACAATTTCACTTAGTGTGACATGCTTTGAAGTTCTGCTAATCATTCTAATATTTGCCTTTGGGGTTACTTGCTGCAATAGCCCCCCCAAATGACCTTGCTAAGAACCGGGAAACTCTGCAGAAACAGGACTGGGATGTGGTCAGTCCCTTTGGAAAGGGAATCCATGGGAAGGGCAGAGTGGTTCTCCTCACCCTACCCTCACTGCAGCACCATTTTAGCTGGCAGAGCTACCACCTACTGTTTCTGTTGGCAGCACTACTGCAAGCTGTGTGTGTTAAAAACCACCATTTTTTTGTCAAGCTGTTTTGACAGGGATTTGTTCTTTAAATAGTAATTGCTCATTAATTGCATTTCTCCCTACAACTCAAAACCTGCGTGGTTATACTTTGGAATATCCAGAGATGTAAACCAATAAATTTTTATTTTTTACTGAGATTATGGGCGTGTTAAATAAAACAAACAAACAAACAAAAACTCTTTGGGACCATGGGAAAAATTCATGACTGCGGTTGGACCTGGAGCCCTATTAAGTGTAATTACAGTCTAACCCCATTTGCTCATACTAGCCTGAGCCCTCCTAATGAGGCTGCATGTGGTTCGTGCTTACAGGGTCACAGGCAGAAGGATGGGCTTGCTGGGAGGTTCACTAACTTTAACAATGATTTACCTGAATCAAGCACTCTGTGAATATTATAAAGCATGGATGTATATTCTCAATCCCCATGTTAGTGATATTAAAAAAAAAATCTTTGCAGAAATCCCCAGGGTTAAACAATTCTGTTTTTAAGTGAAGTTGTTTGCTTTGCAAGGCCAGATATTCTTTGCTTTGTCAAGCATTTAAAAAATTCATTTAAAGCAAGTTGGATAAAAGCCCATGTTTGCAGATGGCTTAAGAAGCCTGGTATCTAGTGTTAAAATGACAGTTAATGTCGGTTAACTGTTGCTTTTTTGACTTCTTAAGAAATATTCCTTACCCACTGTAGGTTTTAAGACCTAGTATTCTACTTGATAAGGGTTTCCATATAAATTCCCAAATACCTAATACCTTTCTAGGTTATGCTAAGAAAATTGGAATTACAGGATAGTTTTGTGACTAAAGGATATTTTTCTGTTATCATTTTAATAACTGTAAAAGGAAATACCATGGGGATAAATTTTGTCCTGATGGAGCTAAATTTAAATTTATCCTTTGTTCACTTTGACATTCTGATCTATTTATTTATTTATTTATTTATAGAGCATTGACATGATTTCTAAGCCTGCTTGTTACAGGCTATTTTTTAAACATAACATCTTTTACATTGCCAAGTTTTCCTCAAAAATACTTTGTGGATTTAACCCTTCCCTGATTTTGAAGCTTCCTGTGTGTTCATTCGTGATAGCTAGTCGTTTTCGTCTGGTTCATGCTGTGCTGCTGCAAATTTAATACTGTTCTTTGTGCCAGAGTAGGTCTTCATTGGCCATTATAGCAAATAAAACTTTTCTGTTTGACATTTTAGACCCTCTGGCATTCTTATCTCACCTGTGCCATACCCTACTTCATCCTACCCAATTGTTGGTCACTTCCCACACAGGTCTTTTCCCCACAAATCTGGATATGTGTGCCTTCTCATGACCAGTTTATTTCACCTGATTTCTTCATTTTTGGACAAGTGCATATCTACCTAGAATTGCTTCCTCTAAGCCTCTCTCTCCAGCAAAACTGAGCTCCTGGCATCACTGAGACTTTAAACATTCACGGTCGAGCATCCAAAGCCTGAAATGATAAGATGGAAGCAAGTCTCCTCACGATAGAGAAAGGTAGCTTCTTCTTGGTGCCTGTGGTGCAGCAGAACTTACCAGCCTGTGTGCCTCAAATGGTTTTCGGGTGATACTTTCACCCCAGGAGGTCAGAGACTGGGCTTGTTACCCTCGACCCTAGTGACATATACAGATACGTGTTTTCTGTATGTCCTGTGACATGATGTTGGGTGAGGAAGGCTGGGTGCCCGGCACTCAAGGCTTATATCAGTTTGTTTTCAGCTTACCTTTCCAAATTGATCTGCTCATTCCAAAAAAGTCTGTGCCCCTTGGTTACACTTGTCCTCACACTTTTGAGATGGATCTGGCGTTGCCAGTTGTCTGCTAGATGTATCTAACATCATTTTCCACAAGCACCTCTCGCGACTCATTTAGTCTTATAGATAACCTGAAATGTTAGAGTCACCTTGGACTTTTTATTATGCTTCCAGCCCTAGATTTAACATGGGCGTTTCCCTCCCATTGATACTTCTGTTCCTTTCTATACATTGCCACTGCCACCATCTGCCCTTATTGGCTCTGACACCCCCAGGTAAGTGATTTCATGGCCTGGGGTGTTGAGTTTCTCATCTAAAAATAAAGGGAATCAAGAATCAGGTTTTTCATATGTAATTCTGCAATCAAACCAGTGTCTGAAAAGACGACGTTTTATTTTTAAGTTCTTTGGATAAAAAACACATTTGTTCCATACCACAGTCTCTTCATTTGTGAAGTGCATATATACTTATATACCTTTTCCCTGAGAGAGTTGCTGTGAGCATGAAATGAGATCTGACTTTGCAGTGTGACTTGCACAGTGCCAAGCACCAAGGGTACTTCTGATAGATACACAAACTATCACAAAAGCCTCTAACCTGGTTGTTTCACTCTCTAGTAAATGATCCTTCCTCTGTGAAGAACTTCCTCACAACTGCCTCTCCAGCTAATAGTCATCTTTACTTAATTTTTTTAAGAGTCCTTTTACCCTGAATAAAATAATCACAAATTTATTGTGTGCTACCAATGTGAAGTGTAGGTTCTGTGGAAGTGGGGGGGAACTTAATTGGTTGGGGTGGGGTGGGCTGATCAGGGACACCATCACTGAGGAGTTGATGTTTGAGCTGAGACCTTAGGATTGTAGAAGTTGTATCTGTGATAAGACATTTTAAGAGTATCCCAGGAGGAGGGACCTGCAAAGAAATGTGCAGACCCCTGGAGTAACAATTGTGATGTAGGCCAGGACAGCAAAAGGCCACTGTATTAGTCAGGGTTCTCCAGTCTGTCTGTCTGTCTGTCTATCTATCTATCTAGAGATTATTACAAAGAATTGCCACATATAATTATGGCATCTGATAAGCTCCATGATCTGCCATCTGTAAGCCGGTGATGCAGGAAAATTGGCCATGTATTTCTGAAAACTGGAGGGTCAAATGTATTAAGTCCCATTCCAAAAAGCAAATTATTTCTTCCTCCACTTTGTTGTCCTGTTCAGGCCCTTAGTAGATTGGATGATGCCCACTCTCATCTGCTGTACTCAGTCTACTGATTCAAATGCCAGTCTCTTCCAGAAACACACTCACAGATGCACCCATAGGTAATGTTTAGCCAACTGTCTGGGCACCCTGTGATCCAGTGAGGATAACACATTAAATTAACCATCACAACCAGTTATAGTTGCCTCCAGGAGAGTGGTTAGCCAGATATCTGGGCACCCTGTGATCCAGTGAGGCTGACACGTTAAATCACAGCTAAGTACAGTTGCCTCCAGAAGTGGTGGTGTTCTCTCACTTCTTTGAACTTGTTTGTCCTGTGTTATCCTTTGTCCAGAGCATCACATCTCTGTCATATCTTGTTTCTTCACAAGATTATATACCTCTCAAATAGAGACTGATGAAGTGTGCTTCATTTCCAACATTTAGAGAGAAGTCCAGTCCTGTCAACTAGGTGGTAGATTCTTTATATCAACCATTGAGCTCCATGACAGCAGATACCGTGTTTACCACCATATTCCAACACCCAATACACAGACCACACACTCTCGGTGCTCATGTGTATTTGTTGAATGAATGACTTTTCTACCCAGCATTTACCAAGCCTGATAGCCCATTTAAAAATTACCCTCCTCCTTCTTGCTCCCCCTTCAGCCTTCACACATATGCATTTATAATGAAATGAATTAAATGTTGTTTTGTTTTCAACTCTTGATGAACATCTTTTCCTGTAAGGGTTAGCCAAGTTTTCTGCCTAAATTAATAAACCAAGGTGAATTTATGCTGAATACATTTCTGTTTTTTTCTGGATCTTATAATATGTGCTGTAATTCTGACAATTTATGCTTACACTGTATGACATTCTAGAAAAGTACATATTATAGGCCTTGAGTACTTTCTTTTTAAATATTTCCATGATTTCTGCAAGTAAGAACATGACAGTAATAGTTAATTTTAGGTTTTATTCATGCTGGACATGCACTTGTGAGCCATGGCAAAGATACTCAGTGAGAACTACTCCACTCATATCCTTTGGCTTCTTCATTGTGGTCACTTAACAGATAATTTGTTTTTTTATTTTATTATGTTGATTGATGCTCTCGGTTTATAATCTATTATGTTTATTTTTTGTATGTATTCTCAATTGTCCAACCCCTCTTTAAAGTGAAAAGTCGTTTAAGAATTTAATGATTGGGAAGGGATGGATTCTGGAGATGTTAGGACGGACAGGACGTTGAGGAGCAGTCTTACAACCTTTGCTTTAGTGGATTATCGAAGCCAGTTTGGAAGTGAGTACAGATCTTTTTGTAGTTGTATAAATGCGATTGAGCATGGTTGACAAAATTAGTAATTTTATAAAAGATCCATTAAGAAGTAGACAATGGTCTCTGTATCATATTCATTATTTGTGAAAGGAAAACATTATCGAGGTGGATATGTTTTAAAAGCAGTCACATCTGAATTTGAGTACCAGTTACTGTTATTACCTTGCTTGTATAATCTTGAGAAACTTATCTCTGCAGGCTTTAGTTTGCTCATCAGTTAAATGAGCATAGTACTTCCTACATGGCCAGGTTTTGCGTATGAGTATTAAGTGAGGTATGTTAAATAACTGCAACATAGGTGATGATTAATAAGAATTAAATTCCCTTCTCATTCCCTGTAAGTAATATAATCAGAGTTTAAATCAACAAAGTGGGTTAGTTTACATACTGCTGCAGACTAGATTTGCCATGCTGCCTTTAAGAAGGTTCAAATGGTTAAATTTGCATCTCTTTAAAAATGCCATTTTGGGGGCTTCTGGTCAGGATAGTGGCATAGATAAACACAGCTTGCCCCATTGCACACCACATCATAATTACAACTGAACTACAGAAAAATTATCATTCAAAACCATCAGAAATTGAACTAAATGGAAATCCTACAATGGAATTAAAGAAGAAACCACATCGAAACTGGAAGGAGGGGCTGAAACATGGAATGGGCTGGTCTCATACCCACGTGTATTGGTTAGAAATCAGGAGGGATATCTCAGGAGCAAGGAGTCTTGCCCCACACTAGACTCCCCAGCACAGTTCTCTCACAGAACCAGGAAGATAACTACCCATAAAGTCTGGCTGTAAAAACCAGCAAGTATTGAGGCCGTGGAAGACAGAAACCACTGGAGTCTCAAGCAGTTTCAATTAAAGGGCCAATCCACAGACTTACTCAGACTCGCTCCTTCTGAGCTCTGGTGTGGAGTAGCATATTGAAAGGTACCAGAGACTTACGGGGAGGAATTGAATTGTCCAGCATCAGGGTGAGAGCTGGGGGCAGCTTTCTCCCAGACAGAAGTACTGACAGAGGCCACTGTTTTGTTTTGTTTTTCCTAAGCCCTCCCCACATAAAGCCACAGAGCCAGCAAGGGGACACCATATCTGAGACTCTTATCAACCTGGTTTACACTGTTTGCCCCACCCTGATGACTGCCTGAGGCTCTGTCCCACCCAACTTTTGGGCCCACCTAAACTGTTGCCAGTGGCTTTTCCACACAATGGCTTGTCTTGGTTTATGCTTCAGATTTTCCTAAATTCTCTCAAACAAGCAGCATCTGGCTTCAGGGAGCCCCGTACCTCTTGCTAAGTTGTCCCATGCCGAACACTAGCAGCAGCCAACCTTGGTTTGCAGCTTGGCCTTGCCTGGGTACCTCCAAGCCCAGCACAAGTAGCAACCATCTGCAGATCACTTTGTAGCTTATGCTGTGTAACCCCAGACAGAACACAGTCAGTGTCTGACCTTGGATGTGCCAACAGCAGTCAAGGCTCAACTACAAGAGGAGGGTGTACAAAGTGCACATGGTGAGTACACCTTGAGTACCCAGCTTGGGTAATAGGGGAGGCTGTGCCATAGGACTCTCTATTACACCTACAATATTAGGCCACACTACCAAGCCTACAAGATGTAGCAGTTCTACCTAATACATAGAAATAAACACAGGGAGGCTGCCAAAATAAGGAAGCATGGCCCAAATGACAGAACAGAACAAAACTCCAGAAGAACTAAACAAAATGGAGACAAGCAATCTACTAGATGCAGAGTTCAAAACACTGGTTATAAGGATGCTCAATGAATTTAGTGAGAACTCTAAGAGCATAAAAAATATCCAGCCAGAAACAAAGGATATACTACTTGAAATAAAGAACAGTGTACAGGGAATCAGTAGAAGATGGATAAAGCTGAACATGAAATCAGCAGTTTGGATTATAAGGAAGCAAAAAACCAACCAATAAGAACAGCAAGAAGAAAAAAGAATCCCCCCCCACCAAAATAAGGATAGTATAAGGAGTCTTTGGGCCAGCTTCAAGCATACCAACATTTGCATCATTGGGGTGCCAGAAGGAGATGAGAGAAAGGAAGAAATTGGAAGCCTATTTGAAAAAATAATGACAGAAAACTTTCCTAACTTGGTGAAGGAAATAGGCGTACAAGTCCAGAAAGTGCAGAGAATCCCAAACAAGATGAACCCAAAGAGGACCACACCAAGTCACATCATAATTAAAGTGCCAATGGTTGAATACAAAGAGAGAATCTTAAAAACAGCAAGAGAAAAGCAGTAAGTTACCTACAAGGGAGCGCCTATAAGACTGTCAGCTGATTTCTCAAAGAAACTTTGCAGGCTAGAAGGGATTGGCAAGAAATATTCAAAGTGATGAAAAGCAAGGACCTACAACCAAGATTATTCCACCCAGCAAAACTATCATTTAGGATCAAAGGACAGATAAAGACCTTCCCAGACAAGAAAAAGCTAAAAGAGTCATCACCACCAATTCTGTATTATAGGAAATGTTAAAGAGTCTTCTTTAAGAAGAAAAATACCTTAAGTATGAACAATAAAATGTCAATAAACACATATCAATCAACAATTGATCCTAAAAAACAAAATAAACAAACAGAACAGAAACAGAATCATAGATAGAAAGTTTTTATGGTTGCCAAAATGTGGGTGGGGTGGGGAATGGGCAAAAAAGGTGAAGGGATTAAGAAGTACAAATCGGTAGGTACAGAATAGTCATGAGGATGTAAAACGTAGCAATAGAGCATAGGGAATAGAGTAGCCAAAGAATATATATGCATGATCCATGGACATGTACCATGGTGTGGGTATTGCCTCAGGGAGTTGGGGGGGTGGTAAATGGGGACAAACTGGGATGACTGTAGTAGCATGAACAATAAAATATAATTTAAAAAAATAAAAATGCTGTTTTTATCATATTCATGTCATTTTGTTTTGGCTGTGTTTGCTAATGTTTTTGGTGGGATCATACTATTTTCTGTTGGCTTCATTTATAATTCTATTTTCTTTTTGGCTGTATGCCTGCTATTTCATTTTGAGACCTGTTACACTCTTGGATTTTTGGCTTTACTAACCATCTTTTTTCCTTCTTCTCTTTGGCCCACCTCCTCCTATTTCGTTTTGGGATAACTAACATAACTTAATGTGTATGCTCTAAGTCTACTCAATACATGTTTAATGTACAGTATTCTTTTTATTTTTCAAAATTACAAGCTTGTATTTCAAATATGTGAAAATGTCTTAGAACTACTTGTTGGATATATATTAATTAACATTTTAAATTTTAACCAGGGCTGTGTAGTTATGTTTTCATTTTCTATTTCTTCTTTATTTTTTTCATCATACTCTTTATAGTTTTTTGTGATCAATGAATGATTATTAAGGATCCGAACTTGTTCAGCACTCTGTTGAATCTTGCATGGATCAGTTTACGCAGAGCCTGTGCAGTCACCCCCTCCCCACTCACCACATTCTGTGTACCTATTTCAGGCAGAATTTTATAGAATACAATTTACCATTTCTAGATGCTTGAATCTAAAACAAACACAGGCTCATAGTCCATATTTGAGTGAGAGAGTATAAATAGTAAACAAATAGATGTGAGCATCCTTTACCATAGACTAGACTTTTGGCTCTCAAAATTTTACCTTCCTTTACTGTTACATTTTCTTTAAGTGTTGAAATGTCAGACTCATTTCCACATTACCCAAAATAATTGCGAGGCAGTTGTGCCACTTGAAACTGAGGCAACTAGCCCTTTAATTGCCCTGGCAGTTGCACTACCTGTGATAACATTCTTGCAGCAGTGTTGGTTAATTCTCTCCACAATCTGTTCTCTTGAGAAATAAGCCGCAGGAGTGGATAGCACGTAGTTCAGGGAATCTTAGGACAAGTGGGAGGCAGAAGACCTCCCTCTCTCTGTGAAGGCCAAAGAGGGATGGAGTGTCCCTCTGTCTTCTTCCTGGCAGCTATAATGTGGATCTGTGAGTACAAGTAGCCAGAACTAGAAGCTTAATGCCGGAAATGTGAACTTTGAGGGAACAACCACTAGGGTTAGAGGTAATTCACTGCGTGGCTTTGGCAGAGGGCAGGGTGACATGAGCATCCAGTGTTCCTAAGCAGACCGCTCCTCTGGCCTCACCCTGTCTCTGCCTGTCCTCTCTAGGTCACCGCCAGATCCTAGTTCTCTTGTCCACCACTTATTTGCCACCCTCCTGATGAATTGCTCTTCTACGTAAATTTACCGCCGCACACTCTGTGATATTTGGAGCCAGAAATCTAAAGACAATAATAGTCAGACAAATCAAACAGCTAGTAGCAGGGACATGCACCTCTATAGGAAGGCGGAGAATTATCAGTGAAAAAAACAGACAAACCAGAGATTGGCCTGGAAAAAAACACCAACCAGAAAGAGCCAAGTTAGATCTATTAGAGGTGAGAATGGAAGATTAGGGCTGGAAGTTGGAGGACACACAAAGAAGAGAACAAGCTTGGTTTTTCCTTTGAGGAGTTAGATGTTGTGATCTGTGCAATCAGTGTGGCTTTTTTCCTAGTGAGAAGGAGGACCAGAAGTGAGAAGAGGAGGAGGATAACAGCAGCACATCCCTTTAGAGTGTGGTTAAGGATAGTCTCCCTGCTACTGCCGAGAAGAGCATGTGTGGCCCATGCAGAGGGGTAATTGAAATGCTTAGTAGCTGATTGAATTTGGGTCCAAAGCAAAAATAGGATTTGAAGACAGTGCAAGAATTTTATTTTGTGCAGTGTATGTCATTTGGCTTTTCAATTGACTCAAAATAAAATGAGATGAAAATAACCTGCCTCCGTCTCCTTGTTTCTTTTCTTAAATATTGTTGGCGCAGTGTGTGACCAAGCCTTCTATAAAGAAATCCTGCTTTCAAAAAAAGATAGGCTACAATATTTGTGCTCTTCCACACATTTTTTAAAATTTTGCACTGGTTTCTTTCCAATTATCTGCCACCCTCTGTGTAGGAGACTGAGGTAAGGGTTTAAAGAGTACTGAATTTTAAGCTGAAAGGCTGCTATGGTCACATTCTTTTCAATGCAAACCTTGCTCTCCCTCTCAAATATCACTTGCAGGACTTTGTTCATTTTGGATTCTTTGTAAGAGCTTTCTTCATTTCCTCTGTTCCTATCAGACCCCTGTATATCCTTATACTATTTGGCCAAACACCATTGTTTTCATCTTACTGGGTGGAACAGTAGATGCTGTTCCAGCTTAGAAATTAATTTCCTTTCTAGTACGGTGGTTCTGAGCTGGAATGCATTAGCATTTCTTTTCAATTTCGAAAGGAAATTTGATCTCTCAGCACCCTGCCACCCTGTCTGTGTTTTCTTAATGATTCATTGTGGCTGCTTTGAGTGTAAGGTCAGGTTTCTGCTGCAAATAGAAAAGCAAACAAGCAGTTAATTCAGTGCATCCTTGTATTTTCCTGTGAGCAGGCCTACTGCAGTATTACCTCTCTCAGTGCACGTGCTTTTAACATGCTTGCATTTGTGAAGAATTGATTTATTCTGCAGAATTATTGGTAGTTGATTCTAGGAGTGAATTTTCTCTGGTATCTATTTGAGAAAATAAATCTTGTCTGTGCCTTTTTAAAATTAACTTATTTTTGTTGTCATCAACCCTCTATTTATTATTTGTGCTTTTCTATACAGCGGTGTTAAGATGTCAATGCTGTTTGGGGTTAAAATTCAAGGATGACATCTAACCTGCCCATTTTAGTAAAGATGCATTTCACTTAAGTAGTAGAAAGGCAAGGAGTATCCACAGAGTAGTTAATCTTAGTGTAATTATGTATGACAATTATACTGTAAGGGAATCGTGCCTTCTAGGGGTTAGGAGACCCAGGGTCAAGTTCCACCTCTGCTGTCTGTCATCTGTCTCTGCACTGTAAGCAGTTCTGACCAGTTTTGTGACTGTTCTCCTGGCCTGTAAGATGGAATAACATTTTTGCCCTACTTTTTCACCAGACTGTTTTGGATGGCCATATGGAATCATGAATGCGGTAGTGCGGTAATCCCACTCTTGCCCAGGGTGGAGCCCCGCCTGGTAATATACTACTCTGGTTTGCTTTTGCATCCTGGTCTTCAGCCCTCCTTTATGTTATTCCTAACTGCAGTGAACTTTGATTCCGTGCACACATAGCAGCTTTCTCATAATGTTCACTCTCCCCTCTGTGTTTATGCTCACTGGAATCTCTGTATCTGCCCCTTAAGACTTGACCTATGTCCGCAGCCACACCTTAAACTCCTTCTCTCCTAGGAATTCCCTCTCGTACTTTCTAATATGCAGTATCCTTTTAGTAATTTCTGGTACTACATCACCTTGTCGTCACAAGGCTGAATTATAGTTGGTCACATATGTGTCTTATATTGCTAACTAGATTAAAATTCTGTGTTTTGGCATCTGTGATAATGCTGCCCTCGAATAGATCTCGAGTAATTAGATACTGACTGGTATGCCTTTGATAAATCAGGCAAACGCCCCCAACCTCAGTTTTTTAACTCGCATGCTACTTTGGGTGATTTCTGTTCCCATGTGCAAATGCAAATTTGACATCATTCAGTCTTATTAGAAACAGTAAAAGAGTGATCACTCTGGGCAGCCAGGCACCAGGCATTGCTTCTGCAATGAAATCTGGTTCTTACCATGTAGTCAGGAAGACCAGTGCACCAACGCACACTGTCCAGAGGTAGAAAAGGAATAATCTCACCCATGTGAGAGTTATGGGCATTTAGGGAAGAACTAATAACCCAGGAATAAAGAGGAGAGTGAGTACATTCTGTGAAAATGGGTCATAATGGATGAGTGAGCCAGAATTTGCTGAAGAATTGAGTGGGAAATACCTCCAGTTAATGCAGGGAGGAGTCCAAGAGCCTGCTGTGTGTGTGAGCCTGGAGTGGTTGTGATGTTCAGAGCCCCATGTGCAGAGCAGGTGAGAATGCAGGTCCAGATGCCCTTTGATCATGTGGAAGTGACCTTGGAGAGCTCGGTACCCTAGGAGAGAAGGGAGTGGGTGCCAGAGGAGCGTCTGTTTCAGAACCAGCCGATGCCATGAGAGGATAGGAATATGACCGTGGCAAAGGATCTTACCTGCCTGGCAGCAGAAACATCAGAAAGCAATCTAAAATTCAGAACCGCAACCCCATTTCCAACAATTCCGATTCCATATGTGTAGAGTAGGGTTCAGGACCTGTTTTAAGAAATTATCTGGGTGATTCTGATGCAGGCAGTCAGTGAACTGCCCTTTGAATAAATGCTGAATTATCCCTAAGAGTTTTGTAAACCTAAGGAATTATAAAATGTGTATGTTATCTATTTGTTCTGAGACAGATCATGGATGCTCTGTTCAGAGTCTCAGAAGGATCCATAAATTCTCAAAAGTTTATAAATCACTGAGCTAGAAGAAAAGTATGTAAAACAGAATGAGAATAGCGTTATGGCAGGAATGCTGGAGAACAGTCATCTTTAAAGAACTGTTTGGCGATGTAGAGAAAGTTGGTGTTTTCAGGAGCCCTACTGTAAACACTTCAGAAAAGTGAAGCCTTGCCACTCAGTTTATAAATCGGGATTTATGTTTGTGTTAATATCTCAGAGTTTGAAAGAGATAGTATAATGTTTGGTGGATCTAGAGATTTAACAATTTATCTATCTACTGTAGTTTTTTAAACAAGTTTTCTTTTTTCCCTGACCTAATTAAATCTTCTGATTTCCCCTGAGTTTCATTTTTTAATTTTGAAGTTAGCAGAATACAAAAGTTCAGTATAATGAGGGTCTGTATTGAGAATTATCAGTAATGGTGCCACATTTTGCTCTCCTGTGGTTAAGGCCATGTCTGCATTTCTATGATAGACATTTTATGAAATTTAGGAGGAAAAAAATGATATTGATGCAACTTGGTTTTTACTCCCAGCTTAAGAACTTTCACATCAGTCAAGTATACTGCTGAAAAGTGGTGCCTGCTCCCTCATTTTCCCCTAAACCCAGGGAAAATTGGGCAGATTTTTTATACCGGCAAAGTCAGTACCACAAATGGGATGTAGTGACTCTGGAGGAGGGTGCTGATCAAAGATGTGTTTCCCCGCGCGGCGCAGGTGGATAATCCTCTGGGAACTGTGGCTTGTTCAGTAGTGGAGTTTGGCTCCCAGAGTTCCACATTTTTTTTTTTTTTTTTGACTTAAACATTACAGAATTAACCTGGTCTGTGAAGTTTCCTCTAGGCAAATTTCAGGGCCCATGAAGTGTTACTATTTCTTAAGCCCAGTCAATAGCCTATTGATCCACAAGGGTTTATTCTCAATTCGCAGGTACCCAGTGCTAGGTTAGATATTGTTAAAAGTATCTAATATGATGGCCAAGGGCCAACAGTAAGCTCACTGAAGGACAGTTCTGTAAGAAAGAGAGATCAAGGCCTTGTATCATCAAGTGTACAGTTTAACACTCAGATGATTAAAACCAGCTTTATGGTGACACTTTGATTAATCCCAGTAGTCATGGCCTCTTATAACAAGTCAGCCATACCTGGGGAAAAAGCTTCATGGGAAGCATTTCTCTCCACTCTCCTGGCTTTATATTTAAACTACCTCAGTGAATAGTTTCTGAAGCAAATAAGGCTCATGCCAGGCAAATTATGAAATCATTGAATTTGATATTTTCTTGTTTTGAAACTTTCCCCCATCAGCCTTTCCTGTGTCTACTGTCCTTAAGTTATCCTTTCCAGAATAAGAACTATCTCATATCTAGTCATTTGCACTTGTGGGTTTCTTGCATGGGTCTGCATATGACAGGTCTAAATAAATATGTTTTGGAGTGTAAGTGACTAGAGGACCGATTGTATGAATCCATATTAATACAGAGTTTTTCTGAGTTTTAAATTTTGATCCTCTTTGTTGTAGACTTAAAAATGCAAACTGATTCAAACGATTGTTGATACTAGAAAGCAGTTGCTGAGGAGGGTGGTGGGTTTGAGAAGAGTCCTTCTGAAATTATATTAGGTGCTCTCAAAAGAGTCTCCTGGAAAATTTGAAGTAACATTGGATTGACTTAGAACTGATTGACCCAAATCAGCCCCAGCTGAAATAGGATTGAGACTAGTGGGTACCTGGTCTTGTGATTTCGTGTTGCCTGCTCCTCCTAGGCCAGGAGCCCTTGCACCAATGATCCTGTCAATAGGGCTGCTTATACTTCCTTAATATGCTTTCCTAAACTGTCTCTTCTCTCTTTACAGTTGAGTGCCACCACGGGGGCTTTTTTCCGCTTGTTTTAACATTATTTTATTTAAGTTTTATATTATTATCAGTCTTCCCTCAGCCATATGTCTGATATACTCAGTTCATTTTAACCTTCATTATGTTCCTTATAAACAAGTGCTGTACTTGAGAAGGAAAAAAAATAACAGAATGTATAATCTTAGAATGGAAATATTACCTTAGAGATCATCTAGACATGAAGTTGTCAAATATTATTAAATAATAACTTTTTGTGGTACTTTTTTTTTTTTTTTTTTTACCCAAGGAATCCCAACATTTAAAGTAAATGAGAGAGCTGAATACATTGGATTGAAGTAGGGTTTTAGGAAGGCCTGCAGGGGACTCACCTTTACAATCTGGGAGTTATCTGAGAGTTCTAAGGATGACTCTGAACATCTGAGTTTGAAAAACTAATGATCTAATTTATTCATGTTATTTTATATAAATCAGGACACTGAAGACCAGAAGGAAGAGGGAACCAACATTTGCCTATTTACTAGATAGATAGATGGTGGGTAGGTAGGTAGGTATGTAGGTATGTAGATAGGTGGGTAGAGTAATGTATTAATATTTAATATATGTGTATGTATAAACACACACGTATACTAAGTCTTTAATCTTTATAATATTCTAGAAGGTAAATGGCTTTACAGATAAATGGATAAGGAAAGCTTTTAAGTTGTTAGAGTTGGGGTTTACCTTAGGTCTTTTTGGTGGCGAATCTGCATTTCTTCCATTACACCTTCACAATGTCAGCTGGTTGCCTTGCCCTACGCCACATATGGGGAAGGGCAGGACTGGGACCCAGATCATCTGCTTCCTGGCCCAGGGTGGTTCCCTCAGAGCGCATGTCCTCTGTAGTCAGTGACAATATAGTACCTTCTAAAGAACTGAGAAAACACTCAGAAAAGGAAAGACACTCTAGGTGTATTGATCTTGCGAAGGGTTAATGTTCTTAGTTCCTTATCTTTTAACAACTAATTGGTCATATAAGATGTTTGGAAGGAAAACCAATTTATAATAATTTTTGTGCTATATAAGTATTGCTCTTAGCTTAGAGAATTTTGCCTGAAACCCAACTTCCTAATTCAAAATATCATATAATGAATTATTTTTCCTCAAAGTGTACTTTATGACCTGAGAATTGAAGTTTGACATTAATAAGTATTCACTATTTTTATGTTTCATAAATTTGAAAGACTTATAATACGTAATCATTAACATTCTTTTCACATTTGGAACATAAAGTCAAACACAAACAACTGAGACATTAAAGCAGAGTTCCAGTGTGATACACAGAAAATCTGTGTACTTTTTGTTGACTTATGCTGAGGTCTGCCAAATAACAGCCGTCTTATGCAGATTCTTAGATTAACAGCCCGTGGATATCTTAGATTCCTGCCTCTAGTTGCTGACACTCTGGGTTTTTGTTTGTTTTGTTTTGTTTTGTTTTGTTTTTAATCTGGACCATTTAGGGACAGATCTTCAACATTTGTTTTTCTTCTTGGCCCCTAAATCATTTTTCCTATTTCTTCTTTGTATCTTCCTCCTTGCCCCCTCTCTGTCTCCTCTAACCCCTTCCCCTTTCTCCTCAGTGCCAGACACAGTGCCTGGCACTGAGTGAGAGGGAGGGAGCAAAGGTGATGCCTGTGAGTCAGATGAAAAAGGCAAGATTTACTTCAGAATCAGAATTTCTTCTTCCCTTGGTGTGGCCAGAGTGGTTAGTGGATAGAGTTCATTAGTCCTTTTTATTCAGTGTTTTTTTCCTAACAAAGATAGAGTAGTAAGTGGTTGTTGTCATTATCTTTGTTACAAAACACGTTATAGTAGGTATTTAATGAGCAGCAGCACCTTTCTAGGACTGGGGAGAGATAAGCGAAAGGAACATTCTCCAGACCTCAGGAGCTCCTGGTGCAGCTGGAAAGACAAACACGCCCACATTCATAGTGAGGTGTGAGGTGATAAGGACATCAAGAAGCCCTATGTGTTTTGTAGTGATGGTACAAAGGAAGGAGTGATTGACTTTTCCTGTGAAGAGGAATCAGCAACAGGTACCCAGAGGAGGCGGCATGTGAGCTGGGATTTGAATAGTGAACAGGAGTCTGCCAGCCAGACGCTGGGGTGAGGGTGGAGGGACGGCACAGGCAGACCTGTGGCATGTGGGCAGCACGGTCTCTGAGCGAAACTACAGATGGCCAGGAAGTACCAAAATATACTGTAAGAGGGAAGTGGTGCCGGGAAATTAAAGAGGTAAACGGGGATCACATCAGGAAAACTTAATGTCACATGAAAATATATGAACATTATCTCATGGGCAGTGATGAGCTGATGAATAGTCCTAAGTAAGGAGAAAATATTTTCAGCTGTGTGTTTTAAAAAATGTCAGTTTTCTGTTAGTATGCAGGATATACTGGAGAGGCAGAATGTGAGGGGAGTGGTCAAGTTCAATGAAGACATGAGATGAAACTCAAACTGTGGTATGGTAGGAATAGGAAACTGGTGGGAGAACCACCTAGGAGGTTGTTGGTGGGGGGAGTAAGGTGTTGAACGGAGAGGTGGCGAACTCCCAGATTTTTAGCTTGAGCCTCTGGTCTGTGGTGCTGTGAACCAATATAGGCAGCATTGATAAAGAGATGCCTATCATTTTAATTTCCTGTTTTAGGTAGTATGCACCAGACAGAGTTTTGGCTCTATTTGAAGTTCATCATCTTGAAACACTGAGTACACTTTCACATTCACTACCAAGTTCAACCATTACTATCAACCTGGGAAATAGACAATAAATATTACAGAAGAGTCATATCTTCTGTAGGGCATTCATCCTCAAGTATTTGCTTTTGTTCAAAATTGCCCCCTGAAAATCCTTTAGGGAACTGCTGGGTTGAAGAACAGCATACTGTTTCTCAAAAAAATTCAGATCTTTAAACTTGAGAAGCATGCTGAACCCAGTGAGATGTGCACACTGAGAGGCACGAAGGAAGAAGGAACAGTGACTGACGGGTGGGAGTGGGAGGCACCAGTTCATCTCTTTCATTTCTCAGTTGCAGCTCATTGGGGTATATAGTTGTTAGGCTTCTGGACTAAATGAAAAACTTCCCTATCATTCCCCTCCATTGTCGTTGTTGAAATCATATATTAATTACACCTGTGATATGATACATGCACAGTCCCTTTTCATACAGTGTGCAAGACGCACAATCTGTGACTTGTCCAAAGATAGAATAGTTAGCTGACAGATCTAGGACTTAATGTATCCAGGTCTCCGATTCTAATTAAGTAGAGTCAGACAACTTACCAATTTTTGTTTTAGAAGAAGTACTCCTAATGACAGGAAATTAGAATGAATGTTTTACCAAGAGGATATAGAAAACTACATTTAATTTTATTTATAATTCGATTTTATCAGTGAGTGTGATAGGTAGAAAAATTGTTCATTGAGGGAAATGCACGTAGTTGATCAGCATCCAGTGAAAATAAACAATTGGCTGGTTATTATAAGCCGAATAGCAAGACTTGGCTCTACTGCATATTTGTTGGTTCAGGAGTTTATTTTATCAGCTGTCCTAGATAATAGTTTTATGCTAATAAAATTATCAAGAGATGGGTTTTTGTAAATCATACCAAGCTGGTGGGTGTGCTACTGGGCATAAAATGAAATGCTATTTCTTAATTAATTTTTTGGGTACTCTAACAACCAGGATCATTTTCTGTCGAGGAGATCTCTTCTCTTTGGATAGTTCCACTTAGATAAAAGTTACAGTTTGGGAGTTTCTTAGCATGAAATCACCTCATGGGACACTTGATCAAGCAGTATTATTCTGTTGCCCTTACTCATCGGAGAGATATTTATGACTGAAAAGAGTTATCTAGAGCAGCGGTTCCCAGCCTTTTTGGCACCAGGGACCAGCTTCGTAGAAGACAATGTTTCCATGGACTGGGGCAGGGGACGGTGTTGGGATGTTTCAGATATGTGCGTTCCAGCTCACCTGCTGCTCCGAGGCCCGGCTCCTAACAGGCCTGGACTGGCACTGGCCTGCGGCCTAGGCGTTGGGACTCCTGGTTTAGGGCAGTGCTCTCCAAAGGCTTTTTCCATACCTTTTTAGGAATATAATGCAGTCTACTGATGTATGGAAAAAAATATGAACATCAATTCATTTTTATTATTTTCTGCTTTCCTAGTTTGTCCTTCTAAAGGTCAATTTTATGTGTATCTATAATCATATACACAGAGTGCTACATTATATAATCTATAAATGATTAAATATAGTATGGTCATACCTTTTTAAAAACCTGATTCCTTCTTTAAAATGTTTGAGACTACTGATCTAGAGCAGTTTTAAAAATAGGTCAATGATTAGATTATTCTGGGAACTTTTTTAAAGCCTCCGATTCTTGGGGCTGCTCCCAGAAGATTCTGGTTAAATGGGTCAGTCTAGAACAGTAATTATCAAACATTAATATGCATTTCAGAATCACCTGGGGGTCTGGCTTGTCAAAACTCAGATTGTTGAACCCCGTCCCAGAGTTTCTGATTCAGCAGTTCAGGGATGGGACCTGAGAATTTGCATTTCTAGCATGTTCTGAGGTGATGCTGCTGGTTCACTTTGAGAGCCACTGGTCCATTGTGAGACTGAGGACACAGCCCTCTCTCTGAGATCAGTTGATAAATACTAATCTAGATTTGGTCATCTACTCCCCTAGACAGTCCTTGCAGATATTCTGTCATGTTGTTTTCTGTTTTTACTCCTATTTCTATGACAGAGGCAAACAGCTGTTTTTCACAGTATAGTTTTCAATACTGGTGTAGAGGGTAAGAGCACAGGTGTTATATTCATGCAGATTAAAATTTACCGGGAACACATATGAGTGGTTTAAACCAATCCTGTAATAACACTATGAGGTACTTACTTATTTGTATATGGAAAACTGAGACAGTCAGGTCCCTAATGATTTTGCTGAATCTGTACACTATTTAGGAATACAAGTAACACTATTATCCATTAAAAAAACAGATTTTATTTAAGTCAATAAAAATATGATTATTTGCTACAGTCAGATCTTTTTTAAAATTAGGACTCAATAGATTGATGTAAAATGAAGTATCCAATAAGTACAAAATCCACAGAAACTTTAAGAACAAGACAACTCATTTCCTTTGAATTATATAAAATATATCCACTGGCAAATAGCACTTTTACAATAGTGCATAACATTAGCCATTTAAATGCCTGTACATGTGTAAAAATTGCTTGCTAGATTAAATTATGTAGAAGAGCATTTCTATAATGCTTAGTGCCTGATTCACTAACCATCACCGGGGTACTCAAAGTTTAAGAGGCATTATATACTTTCATTGTTTGGCAGGCAATTAAATGTAGATGTCACTGGGATTGATTTACAAGAAGAAAGCAGTGGCTTTGCTATATTGGTGCCGGTTTGCTTTTTTATTTTTTTAAACAAAACAATTATATGTATTATAGCTCGCTTTCTGTTTACCCTTTGAAACGTGTAAATTATTGCCTTTTATTTCACTATTTTAAAATTGAAATAAATGGATAAGACCACCTGAGATTACATGTATTTTAGGAAAATGAAACATATAATAACATCAATTCTTTTGGGGGGTACTTTAGCACTAGTTTTTGATCTGTCCTCTCTGTAGAGAGACACATTTAATACTTCATGAATTTGATAAAGGCAGTCTTAAATGGGGTCATTCTGTATTTAGAACAAATGAGAAATATGTTCCAGAAATCTCCTCAAGGAGTATTACAGCCTTTTTATAAAATAGCCTTAAATGGACTATAATTATAACAAGAAGGACCACTGCTAGAGTATGTAAGTCAGTTTAACCTGTTAAATTCAGAACTCAAAATGTGTCTGTGTCTTATAAATAAGTTTGCGAAACTAACATTTGATTGTCCTCCACTGGCTTTTTAGAATCAGGAGCTTATTTGCAATATAGTTCATGTAACAACCAGTACATAGATAGTACACGTTGTTGTTTGCTTACCTTATAAAGGTGGGTTAAAGGTGATAATGTGTAGGCTGGAAAGAGTATGGACTTTGAACCCAGACCTCAGTTCAGCTGCTGGCTCTGCACTGAATTCTCTGTGACTTTGGGCAAAGTATTTGACCACTCCAAAGGGCCATTTGTAAAAATGGGGATATATCAGTCAAGGTCCAATTAGGAGACAGAAACCACACAGTAATTTGAACAGGGACAGTTTATTATAAAAAATAATTAATAGTGGACTAGAATATAAGAAATTGGCTAATATTAAGTGACTTGGGCTCTAAAGAATAAAGGAATAGCAGATGTGAGGAGCAACCACTGCTCCAGGGAAGAAATAGAGCTCAAAGGTGGAGATCCTTCTAGAGCTGAGATCACAGGCATGACTGTGGCTCAGGGGGTGACACAGAAGTCACTGATACAATATGGAAGACATGTGTCCTCTAGGGTGGCTAGGAAAGCTGTTCACAAAGGATGTCCCTTTGGAACTGCTACAGTATCCACTGAGTGGGTGCTAGACAAGCTGCTGTCTGCTGGCCACCACACACCAGACCAGCGGGGCACTGGGAAGACCCCTGAATTGCGAGCCTTGTGCCGGAGAAGCCTCGAGCGCTGAGGAGCCTTAAAGGGAGACTGAAAGCCCACTACTTCCACCTGCAGTGCCTCTCCAGAACTGTCTATTATCAAAACCCAACCTCTTAATGGCTGGGACAGGAAAACTAATTAGAGGACCTGGATACATTTTTGCAGAGCAAGCGATGACATGTGAATTTAGAGCTAAGGGAATATGTTGATAACTGGCACAAAGAATATTGATTCTTGCCTTTAGGGTTTTTAAGATTAAATAATAATGTAAACATTTGCATGGTTTTTGTTATATAACAGATTCTTTGAATCAGACATACTGGTTGTGAGTAATAAATGGAATGATTACTATATATTACCTTAATCAGAATCTGGCTGGCACGTGACAGATGTTCATGAAATGGTAGCTGTTAATGCCAGAGAACTTTGTAGATCACAGGTTGCACTCTGACCGCCTTAGTAGGGCTCTCACATAGTAATGTTGTTGGATATCTTGAAGCTGAATAAATAGTCCCAGGCAATGGACCTAACCACAAATTAAATTAAAGACCACAGGTAACACTATTTGAAGAATTGTGAAGTCAGTTGAATAGACCTAGACTCTCCTTTTATAAACATCAGTTGGACAGAAATGAAAAAAAAAATCAGTGTATGCTATGACAGTAGAGATAAATTTGGTTTGTAAAATGTACATATACATGTCCTGGGTTGAGACAGGGGGTCATAATCAAAAAAATTTTAGGTACTGCTCTAAATGGTGGTCTCTAATCTTGTCTATTTATTTTTCTTTATCTTCTCTCCATGATTGGGACTTTGGTAGGTTTTCTTTGGGGAGAATGTAGACTGTCCTCTCCTTTATAGCTTCCGTGTTAAATATGTCATACTGTTCTTGAATCCACTGAATAGTTCTTTGCTACTCTAAAGGAAGAAGAAAGATAAATTCCCTCCAATATGCAAATGACAATATTTTATTTTCATAAATCAAGAATGACCTTTATCAACAACTAGCCTTGCTATCTAATTATTGCCAGGGAAAAAAAAGAGTTTAACTTTTCTAAAGTGAAAGCTATAACTTGGGGGCACTTCGTTAACATTTAACTGGCTTATACTTTTCAACCCTAAGAAAGAATTAAACATGGTCAGTGATTTAGTCACATTTGTAGCTGATTCATTTTGTAATACACCAGGGCTGGGCTGAATGTTTTGTGAGGCTATATTAAAATTGTTTTCATTGTTAAATGGATATTACACTATACTTCTTTAAAAATTTTTCAGGACAAATTACTGCAGTCAAATTCTGCATAAAATTTTGGGGACTTCATTACCTATTTTTCTAAAAAGCATTTATTGGGAGCCTATCATATACCAATTCTAGGGAATACCAAGATGAATAAGATACAGTTATAATAAAAATTACTTTTGAGCAGAATTCCTTCCCTGCCTAGGCTTACATATTCCTGTTCTTTTGAAATTCTTCAGTTTTCATAAAAAAATATCCGGCCTACCACCATTTCATCTACTTTTAAAAGCACATGGCTCCATGCTTTAGTAATAGCACAGACTAGTTGCATTTTCAGTTGGGGAGTAAATACACAAACTATAGCAGCCCACTAAGACTTTGTTGAGAGAAATGATATTCATAAATGCCATTTTGAGGGCTATTACAGTTTTAATCTTAGAATGCACTGAGCTCCCACAAAATCAACTTTATTGAATCAAACTTGGATGGCTTTCTATCATACTATGTTACTAAATAGACTCTATAAACCTATTACTCTGTTCGGGTGGATGCTGTTGAGGGCTCTGTTCAGTAACTTAGTTGGTTATTTCTTACCAGGGTCCTGGGAAGATAATTCTCTCTAGATTAAGAGTAGTTATGTTTGTTTGTTTCTCTTTTCTTTTTCCTTCCTTTCCTTTCCCTTTCCTTTCCTTTTCCTTTTCCTCCTTTTTCCTTTCTCCCTCCCCTGCACCTCCCCTCCCCTTCCTTTCCCTCTCCTTTCCTTGCCTCTTTCCTTTATCCTTACCTGAGGACTTTTTTTCATTGCTTTCAGAGAAAGAGGAAGGGAGAGAAAGAGGGAGACACTGATGAGAGAAACATCTATCGGTTGTCTCCTGCATGCACCCCAACCAGAGATCATGCATGCCTGGACTGGGGATCAAACCCATAACCTAGTTATGAGACCTGATTGGAATCGAAGCCCCAATATTTCGGTTATGGGATGATGCTCCAATGAACTGAGCCACACCGGCCAGGGTGATTGTATCTCTTTTGGACTTTCAGCTTGGAATATACTATCACGTAGTATTAAGAATATGAGCTTTCAAAACAAGATACCTGGGTTCACATTTCTGCTTATTATATTCTAGTTTTGAGACCCTGTGAAAACTGTATAGTCTCTGTGCCTTGGTTTCTTTTCTTTCTTTTCTTTTTTTCTTTTCTTCTTTCCTTTTTTGCTTCAAATAGTGTTTGTTAAATACTTGTGATTATTACCAAATGGCATTTTGATTGTAGGTTTTGTGCTTTTAAGAGTACTAGTGCACCCAGAGCTCCCATCTCCTTCACCTGCCAAGAGTAAAACCCTAAATCTTGTTAATTTAGCAAAATTTCTTCTGCTTAGGCCTGGTCCATCGAGATACTTTCCTGAATAAGAGGACCCTTAATCCCAAGAGGAAATAGGCATCTTCATTATAAGGCGTGCAGAATTGTTGCCATGTTTTGTTGCAAATGGGCTTCTCCCCTTTTATTTTCTTCTTTTAATGTATGTTCATCATGTATTTTATTATTTTTTTATTGATTGAATTTATTGGAGTGGCATTGGTTTGCAGAACCATATAGGTTTCAAGTATACAACTTACTAAAACACCACCTGCACACTGCATTAGGTGTCCATGGCCCCAAGCAAAGTCGCTTTTCATCACTACTTTCCCACCCTTTTCCCACTTCCACCTACCCCTATCCTCATTCCCTCTGGCTATCACCACACTATTTTGTGTGGGGGGGGGTGTGGGGGTGTGTGTGTTGGCTAATCCCTTCACCTTCTTTTATCCATTCCCACCTCCCCACCTCCTCTGACAGCTGTATGTATCTACCATGTATCCATGCCTCTGTTACTATTTTGTTTGTCTGTTTATTTTGTTCATTAGAATTCCACATGTAAGTGAGATTATATGGTATTTGTCTTTCTCTGACTGGCTTATTTCACTTAGCATAATAATCTCCATTCTGTTCATTCTGTTGCAAAAGGTAAGAGTTTATTCTTTTTTGATGGCCAAGTTATTCCATTGTATAAATGTACCACTGTTTTTTATCCACTCATCTACTGATGGGCACTTGGACTGTCACCAAATCTTGGCTATTGTAAATAACCCTGCAATGAACATAGGGGTGCTATATATATTCTTTTGAATTAGTATTTTGGTATTCTTAGGTTATATTCCCAGAAGTGGGATTGCAGGGTCATAAGGCAGTTCCATTTTTAATTTTTCGAGGAAACTCCATACTGTGTTCCACAGTGGCTGCACCAATCTGCATTCCCACCAACAGTGCATGAGGGTTCCCTTTTCTCCACATCGTCGCTGTCACTTGTTTGTCGATTTATTGATGATAGCCATTTTGGCAAGTGGGAGGTGATATCTCATTGTGGTTTTAACTTGCATCTCTCTGATGATTAATAACATTGACCAGTCTTTCATATGTCTATTGGCCATCTGTATGTCCTCTTTGGAAAAGTGTCTCTTCAGGTCCTTTGCCCATTTCTTAATTGGATTGTTTGTCTTTTTGGTGATGAGTTGTGTAAGTTCATATATTTTGGAGATTAACCCCTTATCAGATGTATTATTTGTTCTTCCATTCAGTGGATTCCCTTTTCTTTTTGTTAATGGTTTCCTTTGCTGTGCAAAAGCTTTTTAGTTTAATGTAGTCCAATTTATTTTTTTTTCTTTTGTTTCCCTTGCTTGAGGGGATAAATCAGCAAAAATATTTCTTTCTACAGGAGATGTCTGAGATTTTACTGCCTAAAGTTTTACTTCCTATGTTTTCTTCTAGGATTTAAAAAAATTTTTTTTAAGATTTTATTTGTTTATTTTTAGAGAGAGGGGGTAGGGAGAGAAGGAAAGAAACATCAATGTGTGGTTGCCTCTGGAGCACCCCCTATTGGGGACCTGGTCCACAACCCAGGTACAAGCCCTGACTGGGAATTGAACCAGCAACCCTTTGGTTTGTAGGGTGGCTCTCAATCCACTGAGCCACACCAGCTAGGGCTCTTCTGGTATTTTTATGGTTTTGCAACTTACATTTAAATCTTTTATCCATTTTGAGTTTATTCTTGCGTATAGTGTAAGTTGATGGTCTCATTTCTTTTTTTTGCATTTATCTGTCCAATTTTCCCAGCATCATTTATTGAAGAGACTATTTTGCTCCGTCGTATGTGCCTGAGTTTCTGTATCTGTAAAATGAAGATCATAGTATCTACCTTATATGGTTGACATCAGGATTAAATAAGTCCTCAGTAAATATTAGCCCCTATTAGTAGTTTTAGTATTAATATTATTATCTTATAGATACTGTGAATTATGTAATCAATCATGTTTTTCTTTTTGCCCTGGCTTCCCCCAAACTCAAAGTGAAATTTGTGACCAACTTCCAGTAAATGAACCTGGTGACATTTTTTATTACTCGGTGGTATTGGTTGAGTCCTCACTATGTTCCTGGTATAATGTCATTCTTATTTTTTTCTTTGCTCACTTTTCTTGCCATTTTAACTTCATTTTGTTTTTATTTTGTTAATTTAATTTTTATGTGATTGTATAGCAGAGAACGTCCTGGAATAGGCCATGCAGTCACCATTCCTGTACAGAAGTCATCATTGTTGTCATCTACCTGAGTATTTGACATTCATTGACACTTCTTTTTGCATAACAATTCAGTATTCATTCAGCATTTTGCTAAGGAAAAACCTTTCTTTCTCAAAGTCTGATGGAGGCATGTGGGTACATACCCATGTGTGAGAGTGTGTGTGTGTGTGTGTGTGTGTGTGTGTGTGTAAGAGAGAGAGAATATGAATGATGCAGCCACCGCCCTACCCATCTTTCATCACCTGTTCTCCATCTTATATATGACTTGGTTTAGACTTGATTTCCCTCCACAAAAGAGAAATAATTTACTTTGATTTGACAGAGGAATATAGTCCAGCCATGAGCTGTTGGGCATCAGTCCAAGTAAGACAATTCTGTACAAACCTCGTCAAGCCTGCTGCTGACCACATTCCTATATATGATGGCAAACTGTCTGTGTTATTCTGAAAAGCAGGGAGACTGACTTTTGGAAATGCTCATTCATTTCACTGAGTTTTAGCAGACCTTACTTCCTTATCATATTCTACACTGGCCCCATAGCATTTATAAAAACCTGGCCAGCGCTCTGTTCTTTGCTCCCACATGCTCCATAGAGGAGCCCACAGGAGAGTGCCTGCAGGAATGCTCGGAACTCTTACCTTCTTATGAAATACACTTTGAAATTTCCAATTATATATTCCAGCTATTTGCAATGAAATGAACTCATGAGAGTAATTTTTGCATGAGGTATATATGGTGAGAAAGATTTAAGAACTAATAATAACTGATATGGTTGAATCTGCCTGCTGCTGTTGCACTAACTTTACATTTGCTATGTAATTGAATGATTAAAAATACCACATGAGGCACATGTTATCTTCATTTTACAGGTAGAGAAATCAGAGTTCAGAGTGCCAAGTGATTTGTCTGCATTCACAAAGCTAGGAGTGGAAGGATGGGGAAGTGCCAGACTTTTGACCCTGGAACCCATTCACTTCCACCACTACACACACAGAGCTGCCATAAAAACCAAAAGTTTAATTTGCTCATTCTCAAATTTGTTATTTCACTTCTGATGTCTTTTACCTTAATCTCATCTCATTTTAGCTCAATAAACCACCTTTGCTATTTTAGGGTCTCTCATCTGTTGGATGAATGCCAGTAGATCTGAAAATTGGTGTACAGGGGGATATATCTTATGGCAATAGGAAATTCAGAGTCTATCCCATTTTCCAGTGGTTTGATAATCATACATGGGCCCAGAAAGAACAATATCATCCTTTTTATGTTTCCTTTCAAGTGATAAAAATAGCTTTATGTAATTGGAAAATTATATCCTTGCACCAGCATTACATTAGTCTTTGGAGTTGCTGTCAACTGTGCATTCTCTTCCCTTTATATTTGATTATATCTGCAGTGCCAACAGTCACTTCATAAACCAGATCTTTAACCAGCCTTGAGTTGTTTTGTGGGTGCCTATTGCTATTTCTCACTGTTTAAGATTGCACTGCAGGACTTTCATCAACGTGTTATCTGTGTTTTCATTGGGGGGGCTCCTTCTCTGTCAAAATTCATAGTTATTTTTTTGAACATTATTAGTGCTACCCGCTGTTTGGACTTATTGCTATAGCACAGAAGCTGTTTTCTACATCAAGTTTAGGGTTGGCAACCAAGGGAAAATATTTTTCATACATGTTTACATAGTCTTCTAACATTTCTTACCCCAAATTGGAAAGTTGTTAGTATTATGTGCTTTAAACAAATCCACTGTTTCTTTGAACTTGTTAAAACTGAGTGAGAGGAAAATATAAATTACCACTTGCTGTCAAGCTGAAATATTGAGTTGATGCTGTATTTTTGTAGTGCTTCTGTTCCCGGTGGATTGTTTAATTGACCAGTTCTGTTAAAGGTGTTACAGAAGACAGTGTCCAAGGGTGCTAATTTCACCGTCAAGCCTGGAACTAACAACTAAGAGAAAGTTAGAAAGTTGTAAGAGGCCTTTTAAAAGGATCTGACGTCCCTTGACTCTGCCCTGTTTAACATTTGCAGTGATTTGGAGGCAGATATAGAAAGCATGCTTATCTAATTAGCAGATAACCCAAGTCCTAGGTAGGATGGCTGATATCTGAATGACAAAATCAGGATTCTAAAAGCTCTCAACAGGATGGAGTGATGCACTGAAAACAAGGAGGTGGGGTTTAGTGAAGATAAATAAACATCCTGTGTTTGCATTGAGAAAGTCACTTACCTATACAGGAGAGGAGAAGTGGCTAAAATGGCAGAGATCGGAATTTTAGGCTCATATGGAATTTCAGGCTCCTAGAAGCTCAAAATGGACCAGCGCTGTGTTCAGACTGCTGAAAGAGCGTGATGTCCAAGGAAGTAGTCAGTGAATTTAGTTCTGGGAGTCTTTCGTTTAGAAAAGTGCTGATAAACCCGTGAGTGTTCAGAAAACACCTGCCAGGATGGTGAAAGTCTCCCTGCCTTCGAGTAGGAAGAACTAGGCAGGGAGCAAAGCATGTTTTGCCTGGAGAAGTGAAGACTTAGAATATGACAGCTCTTTTCAAATAATGAGCTTTCCTATGTAAGAGAACTGAGTGTTGTTTTTTTTTTTTACTATTCCTTCAGAGGGAATAGCAAAGATAAATGAGTAGACATTTCAAAAAGCAGAGTTTGGGCCTTTGTAAAGGGGGATGATCTATATGGTAGGTATGCTTTTTAAAATTCTAAGTGCCTCACCTGTTCATAAGCTGTCTGTTTGTCTGGAAGGTTGTAGAACTGACATAAGCATTTGGATGGCAGTTGGACCAGGTGTCCTCTAACATCTGTTTTACCTCTGAGATTGTACAGTTGCCCTTTTAGTTATCTTCTTGCTGCCAGCTCATGCTCTGCAGATATAGTGTGATAATACTCATATTTTTGTGTGTTCTTTATCAAAACCCTTAATTTTTATAATTTGCAAGTAATTATAATTAAAATTTTAATTAATAAAATTAATAGTATTACATAATGGATAGCAGAATTTATCAGTTATATTGTAATTAATATCATTTTAATCATTTATTTTTGAAATGTGAAGCATTTGAGGAAAGATTCAATACTCTAGTAATTCAAGGTAATAGGAGACATTTAAGAATGTAGGTTGGGACTCAAAATCATCAGTGTGCTTCAGGATGATGAAACATCTGAATTTCTTTGTATATACTGTATTTTGTTTTATTCTTTCAAAAAAAATTAAATAACCTCATTTCTAGCACCAAAACTTAGCAGATGTTTACCACATGTTTAATTTTTTAATTTATTCTTACCTTTAAAAAGTGTAGACTATAAGCAAATTTATAATCTCTTTTAATTTGAGACCTCAAATATCTAAAGTATTAATGTAAAACCAATTTCTAAGTTAGATTAAGAACAATCCTTAGAAACATATTTTGCAACTTATGTCCATGGCCTCTACTGCATTTTGTTACCCTGCAGTTGTGCCAGTGTTGTGGTGAAAGCATTCCTCTTAATTTTTTGGGACAAGCTCCAATGGCTTTTTTATTGAAAATACATTGAACATTTTTGGTGATTCTATTAGAGTTTTGAACACAAAATCAATTATTTCAAATTCCTGTGAATCTGGAAAATATGAATTATAAATTTGCTTAGGTCTTACTTTGAATTGGATTTTACAAATATTGGTTCTTTGAGGGGAATAATATAAAATAACAGTACTGTCAAGACATGGTTAATACTCAGCTAGTGCTTAGCAAGGGTACAGTAGGGTCAAGACCCACATTTCCAGAACAAAGGTCAAATCAAATTTAGTTAACATCAAGTAAGTTTACAGTTACCTGTAATCATCATAGTTTTTTCCCGAGGTCTGATGTTATTTACATTACTTTTCATTTTGTTACATTTTAGGAGGTTGTCTCTTTGATGAACCATATAGCACGTGCGGATATCATCAAGCTGAAGATGATGACTTCAACTGGGAGCAGGTGAACACCTTGACCAAACCAACTTCTGATCCATGGATGCCATCAGGTTTGCATTTAGTTCTAAGTTTTGTGGTTGTTGTTGTTGTTGTTGTTTTTAATCAAAGGTTCACAATAGTCTTAATCACAGTAAATATTCCCTGGGTATTGGCTCATTGAGCCAGGCTGTTGGTCTTTGAGTGTGGCAGTCAAGGGCCGATTAATGAAAATGCTACCACAATTAAGAAGACCAGTTACAAAGAGTTTATCTTTGTCCCTCTTTCTTTAAAGTCTTGTTAAAGTTTACTTCTTTAACCTTTGGATACAGCTGAGCTAGGTTAATAGGTGTTTCCCAAATAATCCTTTTCCAAACAACAGATATGGGAAATAGTTGATGCCTCTTCTGGCAAGTGTGTCTAGTGAATGGAACTCTAGTTGGGGAATTGAACTTGCAAAATCTGAGTCACAAATTGGGGATGTTAGGAGATAACTTAAACTGTCCTGAGGGGCTCACCTGGCACCTGGGAGATCTGGGAGGATGCCAGTGATCTTGAAAGAATCCTGCAGATAAAATGGTGATAAACACATGTGGATACTCTTACCCCTATGTGGTGCTTAGTAAATTTTCTGATGAATAAAAGACATTTGTTCCACTGAACACCAGCAAGAATTCTACCTTGTATTCAGAAGGAAGAATAGGGAGACAATGATTAGTGAACTCCAATTACATTGGAGCTTGATCATTTTAATGGACACCTTTTTGGGCTGTGGTGTTGGGCATTTTTAAAACTTTAGATTTGCAGATTCATTTTATAAATAGAGTGAAGAATGTACCCCATTCTGGATTCAGACTGGAAAACATGTTACTCTGATTTAGATTTCAGATAAAACTTTTTTTGTACTTTTTAGTGATGGTAAAGTTCTTTATTATTTCACCTAAATGTAGCAATAATTACATTCAGTAATCTTGTAAAGGTAGCTTTAAGCATGAGGTAGAGTCCACTGTTGTTCTTGACTAAGCTTTAACAGTTATGATGCCCATCGTGTTCTTGTCATCTCTGTTCCACGTTTAGCTCCTTGTAACTTCAAAGAAAGGGACATTGAGCTCCTTAGCCCCATGGCTTTCCTGAACTTCAAAACCTTTCTAGCTCTCGGTTAATTACCCATGGCTCCTTTTTCGTCTCTTTTTTTCTTGTACTTATGTGCGCTTTTTGAATATGACTTTCGTTTGAATCTGTGGTAGTTCAGTTGTTTTTTGTCAAATTCCAGTTCCTGCTTTCCTTCTTGTCAGCGATAGGGAAACGGAGAAAGAAGAGCAGAACGGCGCTCCCACGCAGGCCTCTCCTTTTCCGAACAGGCTTCTCACCCCAAAGGCCTTTTGGTCCTTGCCGCCCATTCTCTCTCGAGGATCCAGCCTGCGCCCGGGGAGGCTGGGGGTGGATGAGGCTGCTTCACAAGAGCTCACTCAGGCTTGCTGTATTATCTTCTAATTTATTATCTTGTAATTTTTCACATTAGGTAGTTGATTTTATGCTAGTGGTCCTTAGATTGCAGCCTGACTTGGAAAAATTGACTTTTACACAGTACCCCCAAATTTAATATCTTCTTCAGCTTCCACTGGTTCCATTTTTGTTATATGATTACAAAACTCCCCTTATAAAGAAGGGGAAGAATTGCTTCTTGTCACCATCTTGTCCTTTTCTTCCTTATGGTGCCCCATAATGTCATCTCAGACCCCGTTGTCCAAGCTTTTAATACAGACAGGATGGGATCGTAGCAGAGGCCATTACAAAAATGGTATTAAAGATCAAAAACCAATTGTATTCTGGAACGATCAGTTCGGTAATTGAGGGAACAGAGGGGAAGCAACTTTGCAAATATGGTGTTTGAAGGCTCTCTACCTTTGGGAAGAATGAAGGGTATTTAGATGTTCTACTTGAATTTATTCTTAGCCTGTTGACTAATAGAGTACTTGGTGATGAATATTAGGCTTTTGTAGCTTAATATCCCTGGATGTTACATATTCTAAAACTTTTTCAGTTCCATATGATTTCTGATAGTTACAAATGGTGTGCCCTCAACCCCCACTCCAAAACAGGTTATAAGTCATTGCTGGGACATGTGGGTGGTTTGGATCCAGCAGGAAGATGGGGAAAGACAAACAGTCCTGTTTCTCTACCTCTCTATGCCTATGGGCATGGCCCAGATAAAACACATTTTAGTTGAAATGTGATATTTGATCCATTGATAGTTATTCCATCAGATTAAGTGTTTGCCTTAACATAGAGCTTCAAATACTGGTATTTTTCCTACTCTGCATTAAACAAAATTTAAACGTTAAAATTCTTTCTTTGAGCCCTAGTATATGGTAATCATGATACTGATTACTGTGGAAGATGAAGGGTTAAGAGAAATTATTCTTTCTCTCTCAGAACTTACCTACTTGGGAATGAAAGTTACAGATATACAATTAGTGAACAATCTGAAAGTGTTCTAAGAGCAGTTTTCTTACCATAAGCCCAATATGCTATAAAGGATACAGACTGGTACCCAGCTAACCTATCAGCCTAAAATAAGAAGTTAAGATCTCAGTGAAATATCATTGTTAGAAGTAAGCAAATATCATCTTATAAATGAGCATATGGTATCCTAAGGTATAAATTTTAAGCTGAGTTTTCAAAATGGATATATAGCCTTGAGTTTTAAATAATATTTAGATTCAAGGGTTTCTTTCTCTTCCTTCTCCTTTTTTAATCTCCTCTTCTTCCTCCTCCCTTTCCATTAATATACAAATAAATAACATAATTTATTATTTTCCAAAACATTCCGAAGGTCCTCTTACAGTAAAACAGAAACTAGTTTTATGAATTTCTCTGTATAAATAGGTGGCAAAATCAGATACCACCATAGCTCTTTGAGGTTAATATTTTAAACCTTTATGTAAAATATTACTGGATTTTTTCTTTCACATGTATTTGTATTTGGGCTCACAGGTGTAGGCTGGTTAGACCAAGGATTGGCAAGCTGTGTCCTGTAGGGCAAATCCACCCTGCTGCCAGTTTTTGTATGGTTTGCAAACTAAGCACATATTTACATTTCTGAATGGTTGAAAAATCAAAATAATGATAATATTTTGTGACACATGAAATGTAGATTTCAGTATCCATAAACAACAAATATTTATCGGCACACAGCCATGCCCATTTTTTAAACATTCCTGTGGCTGGCTTTAAGCTACCACAACAGAGTGCGTAGTTGCAGCAGATGCAGTGATGTCCACAAAGTCTGGGTGTTTTCTGTCTGGCTCTTTACAGAAAATGTGTGCCCACCGCTGTCTTAAACCATTTTGGCACCAGTATATATATATATATATATATATATATATATATATATATATATACACACACACACACACACACACACACACACACACACACACACACACATATATGGGGGGAGCTTTGGACCCTTCATGTATATTGTTATTGTTTTCTATACTTATATTATGATTATTAACATACAAACATTATTTCACATTTTGCTTCACTTTCAGATTGTATGTTTTGCAAACATTGGGATATTAAAATCAGTAAAAAAAATGATGATTAGGATTTTCTCTTTCACATAAATTGCTATTAAAAGCATTGTGATTTTCTTTATTGCTTTAGTAACAAAATTCTTGTGAAGCTATTGTGATTCTAAGAATCGAATAACCTATCAAGGTGAATTTAAAAATTATGATGGTGAGAGCCTAAAATTTTTACACTAATTTTAAAATTTACTCTAATTAAAGTTTTACTTTTACTGTCTTCTTTGATATAGGTGCTCCGGTGCATAGGTTTTGTTTTCTTTATCTTCATATGTGAGGTTATTTTAAGCCACATTTAAAAAATTTAAATACAGTCTGGGGCTTTATACAAACTGACTGGATAACTACTCTGAGGCTGTGATGTTGGCTCTGGAAATGCATATACAGGGCAAATAAATACCAAATTATTTACATTTTTGTATTTGAAGTCAACACTTACATTGTAATAGGTTATACTTTTGCAGCTGGCTTTGAATCACACAGTTTTTCTGACGGTGACACTATGCCACACATGGTTAATTTCCTATCAATTGATCTCCAACAGCAGTGGGAGACTTTCTTAAACTTTGTCATAAGGATTGCCACTTTGAGCACAAGAACCCTTGATTTAGTAGCCAATTAATAACCAGGTACATTTTGTTAGCAGTGGTTCATGCTGTCACTTTATATGCTGTAGTACATGTATTAATTATCAGACTAGATTAGGAAGGGTTTTATGATACAAAAACACCTACACAGTTTGACAATGGTTGATTTTTTTAATGTTCTCAAGTTCTTTATTTACATCAGTTAAAAGATTTTTATCTTACACAACTATAGACACCTCCAAATTCAAAACCTAATGTAGTAAAATCAATACAGTTTTTCTATAATAATAATAAGGCCTTTCACCTTACTCTGCATGATATATGGAAAAGAAGGCATAATTCAAAATTATGTTATTCTAAACTTTACTGTTGTATTGACATTCCTGAACATTTGACATAACTTAATTCATTGCTCATTTGCTGCAGGTTCTAATATCTCTGATTTTGTACCAGACTATAAGTTTCGGAGGGACATCTTTGTATCCTCAACACATAGCACAACTTTTAGAACTTAGTAGATTTTCAGAATATGTTTACAGAATGAGAACAGAAAGTGCACGGGTCCTGCATCCAGGGAGCTTACAGTCTAGTGGGAAAGATGGATGTTAGTCCAGTGAGACCCATTTCAGACTCCTAACCTACAGAAATGTAAGATAGTAAGTTTGTGCTTATTATGATATGGATTATGTTTTTGTATTTTATTAAACTATAATGTGTAACCTAGTGCTTTGGTTCTAAAAAATGGATATTTTACAAGTTCCATGGCTTATGCATAAGAATATGTGACCCTGTTTTATATTTTAAAACATAAACAAATCCATTTATAATATAAAAATATAAAGGTAGCTTTATACTATAAAGAATTTATAATATAAAACATAAAAATAGCCAGAGGCATTTGATACTCATAAAATTGACAGTTATTTCTGCCTACATGGTCCCCTTAAGAGCGCATGCCTCTAAAGGGGCTATAATTAAGTGAATTTGGGTCCTGGTGCTGGGAAAAAGAAACAGTACGCTTAGTGCTTTTCTGCATAGTATAACATATGTCTAGGGGAAGCTCATTCTGCCTCCCACATCTGAGCTTTACATATTGCAAATTGGGAATGGTGTTGTTTCTGATCTTTATGGAAATGCTGTGGCTAAGGATTGGGTCCTCTCTGGAAGCCCATATGAAAGGCAGAGAGAGGGAAGTGCTGGGACAGAAGAGCACTATGTGCTCTTAGTGTGATGACCCAGAAAACAGCAAAAATGACTATTTATATAGAGTCAGTTTCACATTTGGGAAAATGATAGATTGACAGGCAGAAGAACTGAAGTTTTCTCTTTGGGTGCATTCATCATGCATATTTTCCTCCTGCTAGGGAAGACTCCCCTACTTATTTACACTTTGGGGCTTATGCAGGGGTTAATGACTGAAGAAAAGGCTTTAAAAAAGGCTTGGAAAGATAGTTTTCCTCCTTAAATTTCAGTGTGTATCTAGTGAGTAATATTTTTGGCACAGAATATTCAGACAGTTGTCTAATTATCTCATTCATTCTTTGAATTTTGTCAACATTCAGCAAATATTTATTAAACACCTGCCATATGATAGGCACTGTTGGAGATTCTTAGGATTCATCACTGAGTGAACCACATAGGATCCCCTCCCTGATGCACTGCATATCCTCAGTATGGTAATATTGTTCTTGGATTGCCAAAAAATTATATCCTTTAAGATCATGTTTTCCATCATTTATTAATGACTTTCTAGAAATGAATACTTAAAAAGTAATACAAAATTTAGTTCATCAGACTCAGCACATTGTAGCATCAAATTCAGTTTTCCTGTATGCTTTGTCCTTTTTAAAAAGTAGCAGAAACATTTAGATTGCACAGTGTAATACCTTCTGATCATGCTCCTTTAGAAAGCAAAGAAATCTTGTACACATAAATGACTCTTAGCATTGACAAAACTTGCTCTTTTGCTATATATCATTTGATCCTCGTGATTACTGTGGGAGACTGGGTGGCATTACCTCTATTTTATACCTTAGGAGACTGAAGTTCAGAGGGATTGAACTTACCCCAGGCTTCTAGGTGAGAAAAATGGCTCCCGTTTGTTGCTCTTCTGAATGCCATAGAGTGATCTTCCCACATTAGCACAACATCTGGTGCAGGGGGTTAGTCTTCATCCCGAGTGGCAACTCTTTGGATCTTGAAATGCACAGGAAGGCAAGTGGGGGCTGCTAGCCCTGCCTGGGTCAGATACTGGCTCTCTTGCTTCATAGCTATTGGCCTTGGGCAAGTTCTGAACCTTTCACGCCCTCAGGCTCATCATCCATAAACCACTAATGTATGTAATGTATGTAATGTTAGTAATGTATGTTTGTGGAATGATGGAGCTGCAGTAGTAGAGTCTCTGCCTGCCTGCCAATTCTGTGCTGTAGGGGAGGCAGGCAGTCAGGTAATAGGCAGAGAGATTTGTAATGCAACTCTGGGACCGGTTAAGGGCTGTGAAGACAGCCTGAATCAGGAGAAGGGCTTAGCAAGTGATGGGAGCGGTTGACAGGAACAGCCCCTCTGAGCAGAGACTGTAATCCAGCCAGGGACAAGCTGGCCACAGAGGCCGAGTTATCAGGGTGGAGGGAAGAGCAGGAGCAGAGATCGAGGCAGGGTGAGCTCTGCCGAGGGAGCGGGGCTGTCAGTGAAAGCTGTAGAAAGGTGCTGGAACCTGCCTCGTAGGGCTGTGACCAGGTGAGGCAAAAGAATCCACTTTAGGAACTTAGCCTTGGACCTGACCCGGTATTCAGGAAATATCCTCCTTTTATTATTGAGTAATTTTCAAAGTAATTTGGTGTGAATTAATCTTTTAGCTTAATTTGGACTCTCTGTGAGGTGTTATTTTTTTCCTTTACGTGATACCAAATAAGAAACGGAAGATAATAGATCTTCATACTATTTGAATGGATTAAAAAAGCAAGCTGAAAGAAGTCCATTAAAATACCAACAATTTTTGTCATCATGGTAGGATTTGGGATAATTGTCTTATCATTTTTATGTTAAATATTTTTATGATCAAGTACAACTTTATAATAAAAACTAACACTTAAAAATTTGGGAGGAGTGTCATTGAATTTGGCATTATTTTAGTTGATTTTCAATATTTCCAGTCACTGAAATCAGGAATGGAAAACAGTTTAATTGTCCTTGAATGTCTC